>JARJEC010093158.1:0-21531 GCA_030264575.1 Tachinus sp. AB-2021 | reverse complement strand
TTCAGACAATTGAGTTCCTCTATTTTAGAGGAAAATCATTGTTTATGGAACTTTTTAAGACTCAGAAATATCATTTTGTCAGCAAAATATTCAGAAAATAAAAAGTCAAGACGAGTTCCATATCAAATAAGTTTAAATTGTATTCTTATTTCGTAATTCTCTCCAGCCATCTCATCATTCCCAGCATAGCAAACATAGAGATGAGGCAGGCACCAACAAATACACTCCAAGTAGCCCAAATTGGAATACTTTCGTACAAAATAGCACCTATTACAAGTAATTGGTTACCCAATGCTGTAGCACCTAGCCAACAGCCTTGCATAATACCTTGATATTGAGGTGGCGCTACTTTAGACACAAATGACAAGCCTAGCGGGCTGATGCAAAGCTCTGCCACAGTAAGAATAAAATAGGTGGCAATTAGTAGCAATGGAGTGACACGTTGTGTTTCGGATAAACCTCCCATCGCTTTCACTTCTGAAAGTAGGGGAATGTCTAGAGAGCCAATTGACATTACTACATAGGCCAAGGCGGCAATAGCCATACCTATCGCAATCTTTTTAGGTGCAGAAGGTTCTTTATCTTTCGCTCGCAACCATCCGAATACTGATAAAACTACTGGTGTAAGCAAAACAACAAACAAAGGATTTAATGATTGGAACAATTCTGCTGTTATTTCCCAAGAGCCAATTTTTAATAAAGTATAGTCTTTGGCAAAAAAAGTTAGTGTAAGACCATTCTGATGGAATGAGAACCAAAAGAAAATAACCACACCGAATACAGCAAAAAGAGCATATAGACGTTGTTTAATTTCTTGTACATTCATCTCTACAACTTTAGAGTCTATATCTTTTGCCACTTTATTTTTAGGATCCGGAAATCCTTTTTTGTTAATCATGTACACTGCGAGTGAGATTAACATAGCAACGATAGCAATAGCAAAAGCGTAGTGGAAACCAGTATTAAATACATTCAGATATTCATTAGCAAAAGCAGTCATATCTGCAGGAGCACTATTTAAAGACACTTTTTGTGCCAATTCATTGTAACTATTTGCAGCAGCACCAGACAATGTACCCTCTAAATGACCGTGACAAAGTGCTGGTAGATCCGAGTCATATAAAAAACCATGAGTTTTGAGCCACCAATTTCTGATACCTACTGCACAAAGAGGAGCAAAAATGGCACCTATATTGATAAACATATAGAATAAAGAGAAACCCGAGTCTCTCATCTTTCCATACTCTTCGTTGTCATACATCTGACCTACAAGAGCTTGTAGGTTCCCTTTGAAAAGTCCATTACCTAATGCAATAGTGAATAGTCCTAAGCAAGTAAGCCCCAACATCATGCTAAAATTGGTGACAGGAGTAGGAGTAGGAATGGCAATAATAACATAGCCCAGTGCCATGAGCATGATACCTACCATGATAGTACCCTTGTAGTTCTTCGTTTTATCTGCAATGAGTCCACCAACTAATGCTAAGGCGTAAATCATAAAATAAAAACCGGAATAAATCCAACCGGCAGTTTTTCCATCAAGTCCAAATTTGGACATTAAAAATAGAGTCAGGATAGCCATCATCACATAGAAGCCAAAACGCTCTCCCATATTGGCCAATGATGCGGCGACTAATCCCTTAGGATGTTTATTAAACATATAGATTAATATTAATGATTGATATTTATTGATTTTTCATTTCATGGTACGAATTAATCAATGCTTATTAGCATTGAAAGCACAAATATAGATGGATGTTTTCAATAGCAAAAGCATTTGAGGTGGTAAAATATAAATATGCTTCTTCCAAAGACACAAGGTAAATAAAAAAAAGATAGTTAAGTGGCTGAAAATGTTAAATAACTTATCAAGACCTAACAAGGAATAGTATTTAACTATCAAAAAGGATATCAAATAAAAATATTCAAGTGAGAATGAGTATATTTGTATAGAGTCGGATAAATTAAAAAAAGAATTAGAATGCTTAAAGGCAAACATATAGTATTAGGAATTTCAGGAAGTATAGCTGCTTATAAAGCAGCATCATTAACCCGATTGCTTGTAAAAGAAGGAGCTGATATACAAATAGTTATCACCCCTTCGGGTAAAGAGTTTATTACCCCTGTTACTCTTTCTGCTCTGACAGGCAAGCCCGTTGTCAGCGAATTTTTCACCGCTAATGACGGCACTTGGCATAGTCACGTCGATTTAGGTTTGTGGGCAGATATCATGGTGATAGCTCCTGCTACAGCAACTACAATAGGTAAAATGGCGCACGGTATAGCAGACAATATGCTTATTACTACTTATCTGTCTATGAAAGCTCCTGTGATTGTAGCACCTGCTATGGACTTGGATATGTTTGCGCATCCGTCTACTACTCGTAATTTGGATATTCTCCGCTCTTATGGTAATCATATAATAGAACCTGCATCGGGAGAACTGGCAAGCCATCTTGTAGGTAAAGGGAGAATGGAAGAGCCCGAAATAATAGTAAGGTATGTAAAAGACTATTTTGCTAAACAAAACACATTAGCCGGCAAGAAAATACTTATTACTGCCGGGCCCACCTATGAGAAAATAGATCCTGTGAGATTCATAGGCAATTTTTCTACCGGGAAAATGGGATTTGCACTAGCCGAAGAATGTGCCAACCGAGGTGCAGAAGTTACCTTGATAGCGGGACCTGTTTCTCTGAAAACCAGACATTCCAATATAAAACGAATTGATGTAGAGTCTGCCGATGAAATGTATAACCACTCCGTTGAAGCTTTTGGATATATGGATGTTGCTATCTTATGCGCTGCAGTAGCAGACTATCGCCCAGAAGTACAATCTGCTGAAAAGATAAAACGAGATGGAAACAATATGCAACTTTCGTTAGTCCCTAATAAAGATATTGCTGCTAATCTTGGGGAAATTAAAAAGGACAATCAGTTGCTTATCGGATTTGCATTGGAGACAGAAAATGAAACGGAAAATGCGCTAAAAAAGATGAATAAAAAAAACTTAGACTATATCGTTTTAAATTCGCTAAAAGAAGAGGGTGCCGGATTTAAGCACAATACCAACAAAGTATCTATACTCAAAAAAGATGGTGAGCGTAAAGATTTTTCATTGAAAATAAAGAAAGATGTTGCCATCGATATTATTTCTTTTGTTTTTGATGTATCATAATAAATAAATGTAGTGCAATGAAAACTGATACCCCCAATACAAATAAAAGATACATGAAATTTTTATTGGGGCTTTCTGTTCTTTTATGCATCACATTTGGCATCAATTGGTTTCTAACTTACCGGCTCGAATCCTTTCTAAATGAAAAAATAAGTGAAAATATTGCTCAAGGAACAGATGGATTCTATCATTTTTCTTTTGAAAAACTATCAGTAGGATTATTTGACGGAGAACTATCCATAAAAGGGCTTGAGATAAAACAAGACTCAACCACATACAAGCAATGGTTGGCTGTGGGCAGTTTACCCAATATACATTTTGAAGGGAAGATAAAAGAGGTAGAACTAAAAGGAATCAATCTCACTTGGACATTCAATTATAAGAAACTTGAGTTTTCATCTTTCGATGTTAAGACTCCCGAACTCAAGATATTCAACGAAGGTGCGAATATTCAAAAAAATGAAGATGGAAAAATAAAACTGAAAGACTTGTACGAATTGGTTTCTCCTTTTTTCGACGTGATAGAAGTACGAAAAATGAATTTGGAAAATGCCAGTATTTCTTATTCCGTAAATGACGATATTTCACCCACTGTATATGCACTTAATGATATCAATTTTTCGGTTCAAGGTTTCTTATTAGACAAGTACTCAAAAGAAAGAGGCAAACCCTTATATAGTGACAATTTCGACTTTTGGGTGGAGCATCCACAAACGATATTGAACAGTCAATATATGAGTATGAGTACCGACACCATACGTGTGAATACAATGGATTCAGTCATACAAATAAAAGGAGCTAAGCTACATATATCTAAAAAATTAAGAGAATATGGTGGAGATACTATCTCCGATGAATATATAACAGCAAAACTAAAAGAAATAGAGCTGAAGCGGATAAGCTTTAGTCAAGATGGAATATACAGCCATTTGAAAGCAGATGCGTTAACTATTAATTCTGCCGATATACAGTATAACAAACTACAAGATGGAAGAATAGAAAAAGAGATTTCCGATAGGTCTAGCAATGAAAAAAAAACAATGGATAATGCCATTTTATATAAATACATATCGCCCATTTTTGCAAGTATTTCTATTGAAGACATTTTTCTGAACGAAGGTAAATTTCAATATATACAGAATGAGGATGTATATAGCCTAAATACGTTAAATGCTCATGCTCGATTTTTTCATATAGATTCTACATCAAGTCAAAGAAAGGATAGTTTGTATTGGTATTCTGATTCCTTCTCTATGGATGCTACAGATATAGAAGCCTATCTGCCAGATAGAAATCATACATTGAATATTGAAGAAATCAATTTAAACTCCGATGATAAATACTTGCGTATCAATAAAATTGACATCTCCCCTATTTCCCCTATAGATACAAAGGACTATCTATCTGCAAAAATAGATAATATTACTCTAAAGCCATTTGAAATAAACAAGGGTATAGATATTGGTGATTTTAACATAGAAAATGCTCATATTCATTACTCCGGGTTTGCCAATAGGAATGAAGAAAAAAAAGCAGATAATACCCTTGACCTAAAAAAATTCGACAGCAATGTTTTAGATATTTTCTCTCCTTTTGTAAATTATCTCACCATAAAGAGATTAAACTTATCTAACTTAGATTTCCGATTGGATGAGAGGCTATCCAAGAATGTATATAGTATCCAACAAGCAAACCTATACATAACAGATTTTTTAGTTGATAACGAAACAAGGAGAAATTCCCCATACTTATTTAGACTAAAGGATTTTGGAATACAGTTTAATAATTATGTTAATATTTTGCCCGATGATAAGTACAAATTGGAAATTAGTAAAGGTTCGCTTTCACATTTGGATAAAACATTAAAGTTAGAGAATATTAAACTCACACCTACTCGTCATAATAACGAGAAGCAGACCTTTGTTAGTTTTGAATCTCCTTTATTTGAAGTAATAGGAGATAAATACAATATTGCTGATAAAGAAGTGGATATAGAAATGCTTAGAATTACCGACCCTACAGTATATATCACCTCTACGCGTGGGAAGACTAGTCCTGAAGCAAATATTCCCATTTCGATTCAATTTCCATCTTTTATTAGAACATTGAAAATAAAAAATATTGTAGTAAGTAATGCAGATGTAAAATACAAAGAAAAAACAAAACAAAGCCCTTTAGAAATAAAGCTAGATAACTTATCGATAAACCAATTACTCATAGACGACACCAAAGGTATAAAAGCTAATCGAATAGAAATAAGTAATGCTAGAAACAATACTGAGCGCATGTCAATAATAAGCGAAAAGTTGAATATAAATGAGCTATCAATTAGTGAGCTACCCGATGCAAAAGTGAATGTTTGGAACATAGAAACAAATCAATTGAATGTTGATATTAAAAATGAAGGCATTCAATTGACCGTTGAAAAAGTTGAATTAGACAATTGGGACTGGGAGGCTAAGTTCAGTAAATCATACAAACTAAACAGACTATATATACAAAAACCAATTATTAACTACAACAATACGAGTAGCAAAAAAGGTGAAGCAAACAAAGTGTATGTAGAAGAAGATATTTATTCGATAATAGGCAAGTATGCCAATCAAATAGACATTTACGACGTGGCTATTGAGGATATATTAGTCAATTATAAATCCACAAAAGAAAGCAGTATTCCCTCTAAAATTTTCTTCAAAAATTTTGACTTAGGGGGTGTCAAGTTTGACAAACACAACCAACACTTCGGACTAGCAGATGCGACATTCACAATTAAAAACCTCAGTTTTCCTAGCATGAAGGGTTATTACGAGGTGGATGTTGAATCTATTGATTTTAGTAAAAACAGAAATCAATTAAATTTAGCAGGGATAAAACTAACTTCTAAATATCCTAAATATGAATTTGCCTATAAGCATCCTACAACACACGATTGGTTTAATCTGCGAGTGGACAGCATCAGACTAGCTGGCATGGATTATAGTAAATGTCTGGAAAATAAAGAACTATATGCTGAAAATCTATATGTAAGCAATGTATTGTTAGAAAACATGAAGAATCAAAAAGTGGAAATTGAACATAATAAAATGCCACTTATATATGAAGAGTTACGTAAGTTTCCCTCAAAATTTAGGATAGCCACTACACATATCAGCAACTTCAATGTGGTATATGAAGAATTGCCAAAAATAGGAGATGTAGTTGGGAAAATATTCTTTACTGAGATGAATGGTAAAATAGAAGGTCTGACCAACATTGTAGATTCCCACGAACAGTTTATCCGCCTAGATGCAGATGGAAAGCTAATGGGGACAGGCTATTTTACAGCTACTTGGCTGATGCCGGTAGACCCAACTAACGACTTGTTTAAGCTAAATGCTCACGTAACCAATTTTAATCTGACAGAACTGAATCAATTAATTAGCCCAATGGCTCCGGCTGAGATAAAGGCAGGGAGACTTGTGGATTTAACTTTTCAAACTGATGCAACTAGTTTAGGAGCAAATGTTAGTATGACGTTTCTATATAACGATTTAAAGTTGGCTATATATAGAGATAAAGAAAATAAAGCAAAACACTCTTTATACACCTTTGCCACAAATTTAATTATAAAGGATAACAATCCTGATCACGAAAATAAATCACCAAGGTATGCAGAAGCGACATTAGTGCGTGACCCTTATCACTCCACATTCAATTATTTTTGGCAAATATTGCAACCACCACTCATAGAATCGGTAGGGGTGACACAAGGTAAGCAGAACTTTATAAAT
The DNA here is from genome assembly GCA_030264575.1 of Tachinus sp. AB-2021. Lineage (NCBI taxonomy): Eukaryota > Metazoa > Arthropoda > Insecta > Coleoptera > Staphylinidae > Tachinus > Tachinus sp. AB-2021. Next base: position 14,583 of record JARJEC010093158.1, on the reverse strand, counting down.
AAATCGGCCACTATTTTTCAAAAAATCAAAAACTTCTTCAGCTCAGGCAGTGAAAAGAAAAAAGAGAGCATAAAAGAATAATTATTAATCCTTGTATAATTTACCTTGGATAGTGTCTCTTTCGAAAAAACGTTTTAATATTTTTGCTGTAAATTCAAAATTCTTTAAGCCCCAATCGGGAGCAATCAAGAGATTTTTAGGCGATTGTGATATAAAGCGTTCGATAATAAAATTAGGATTTAGCCTTTCTGCAAAATCGATACACAAATCAATATAATCATCTACTTCGAGAAGATTGAACCACTCAGGATGTTCTTTATACTGTTTCGCCATCACTGTACCCTTTATTAGTTGCAATTGATGAAGTTTTAGGGTAGTCAATGGTAGTTTAGATATTTCGTTGGCATGAGCCAGTATTTGATCGCGGGTCTCATGTGGTAGCCCTAGAATGAGGTGTGCACCTGTGTAGATGCCTCTTTGAGCTGTTTTTTGTATGGCTTCTACACTCTCTGCATGGGTATGTCCTCTATTAATAAAGTCAAGAGTAGAATCTAAAGTAGATTCCAAGCCATACTCAATAAGTAAGAAAGTGCGTTTATTGAGTTCTGTAAAATAATCGAGTAAATCATCAGGCATACAATCGGGACGTGTACCTATTATCAGCCCCACTATATCGGGGTAGCTCAGCGCCTCTTCATACAATTCAATTAGCTTATCTATACTGTCATAGGTGTTGGTATAGGATTGGAAGTAGGCTAGATATTTCATCTCGGGGTATTTGTACGAAAAGAAGTCTATTCCATCTTTTAACTGATCGCTCACGCTTCGTTGTTTTCCTCCATAGCCGGGGCTAAAGCTCTGATTGTTGCAATAGGTGCAGCCTCCTACGGCTTTTGATCCGTCTCGATTGGGGCAGGTAAAGCCTGCATTGATAGATATCTTTTGTACTTTATGAGAAAAGTGTTTCGACAACAACTCGCTGAACTCTCTATATGGTTTACTTTTCATCTTATAATTATTGAAAGTGCAAAGATAGTGAATATTCGAGTGAAATAGGTGCGGATTGTTGTTAGGCTAATACAATGAATAAAGATAAATGACAATTTTCTGTATATAAAAAGCTCAATCCTACACTGTAGATTGAGCTTTTCTATTCAAATACTAGTATCCTTATTTCATATTTGGTTCTTCCAGTCCATATCCTTTTTTCTTGTCTTCAGCTTTTAGGAGTAAAGCAACAATGAGTGCAAGAATACCGAAGCACATAAATATAATCATAGGGAGCGTATAGTCGTACATTGAACCTCCTTTGGCATCTGTGCCCGATATACAGTAAGAGTTTAATACCCAACCTATGAGTAATGGAACACCACTGAGACCAATGTTTTGAACCCAAAAAATTAGTCCATAGGCTGTTCCTAATTGATTCTGAGGGATAATCTTAGGTACAGCAGGCCACATAGCAGATGGAACCATCGAAAAGGCAATACCCAATGCGACCATCAGGAATGCTGCAAAGCCCCAAACATTAAGTAAGGGCAGAGAGAATAGGAAATGCACAAGTATCAACAGAGCTGCACCTAGAATCATTATTGTCGCTCCTTTACCTTTTTTATCAAAAATTCGTCCAAACAAAGGGGTTAACAAAATAGTGCCGAAGGGTAAGAGTGATGGAATCGTACCTGCCAATTCAGGATCTACATGATACTTATTTATCATCAGAGATGTAGCATATTTCAAGAATGGAAATACTGCTGAGTAGAACAGTACGCAAAGCAATGCCAAATACCAAAAACCTCTATTTGCGACAACAGATAAGATATCTTTTACCTCAAATGGAGCTTCCGGCTCCTCTTCTGAGTTAGCCGTGGAGGCATCTAGTTTTCTATCCATTACGCAGAATACCAGATAGCTGATTAATCCGATGCACAGTGCTACTAACCCAATTAGTAGTGGAGTAGATATGCTTTGAAAATATTTTACTAGTGGAATTGTAGAACTTATTGCCAAGGCTGTACCTAGACGAGCAACAGACACTTGTAAGCCCATTGCCAAGGCTAATTCATGCCCTTTGAACCAGCGCGCAATAACTTTGGTAACTGTAATACCTGCCATTTCTATGCCTACACCAAAGATGGCAAAACCGATGCATGCTGTGAGAACCTGAGTTTTTAGTCCGAACATAGTCCCCGAAAATATCTCAGGATTGGCTACTGCATAGTACTTGATGGAGCAACCGATAATCATAAGGCAACATGATCCTACACCTGTAATGCGTACGCCTATTTTATCTAATATTATACCACCTATGATAAGCATGAATAAGAGTACGTTAATCCAGCCATAGGCACTATTAAATATTCCAAACTCTGTGGATGTCCAGTTAAATTCTGTACCCAGCATATCCATAAGCGGAGCCATTACATCTGTGATAAAATAGCCACAGAACATAGTGAAGGCTACAAATGCTAGTACTGTCCAGCGTGCAGCAGGGGAGTCGTTTAGTTTTTGTCGCAATGCTTTTGTCATAAACTTTTATTTTTGGTATTTCAGAATGATGCTTTGTTCATTATTGCTCCCATTTTCTATCTTTAATTATATTTTGATAGGCAAAAATAACTAAAAATCTTATATCTTGGCATCGAGTAATAACTGTTAATACGACAAAAGAGGAATATATAAAATGAGTGTAGCTACAGAAGAATTTAAAAAAAGAGAAAAAAATCATCCTAAAGGCTTATGGCTGTTATGTTTTACAGAAGTATGGGAGCGTTTTTCATACTACGGTATGCGTGCCATATTAATCCTATATCTAACTAAATCTTATCTAGAAGGAGGATTGGACATAGAGCCGCAAAGGGCAAGTTTAATTTATGGATTCTTTACAGGATTCGTTTACTTCACTCCGCTTATCGGAGGATGGTTGGCAGACAAATTCTTGGGACAAAGAAAGTCAATTACCATAGGAGCTACTATTATGATGATAGGGCAATTTTGCCTTTTTGCGGTTAATACCCATATTGGGTTGTACATAGGTCTCTTTTTTCTGATAATAGGTAATGGATTTTTCAAACCCAATATTGCCTCTCTCATTGGAGGATTGTATGAGGAGGGCGATTCTAGAAGAGATTCTGCTTTCACTTACTTCTATATGGGAGTAAATATGGGGGCGTTAATTGCGCCTATAGCAATAGCATTTATTAGTGATAGTATATTCTCTACTGTGGATGGCAATGGAAATATAATAACCCATGGTTACAAATATGGTTTCTTGGTTGCATCCATAGGTATGTTTGTTGGTCAGATAGCTTATAATTCTTTGTCTAATAAATATTTGGGTACACTCGGTTCCAAACCCGTTGAGGAAATAAAACCGATAGATATTATGAGTGAAGAGAATGAGGTAAAAGAAATAAATCTTACACAGGAATTAAATGAGGGTGACGAAGAGGATGCGGACGATTTGGCACTAGAAGCGTCTCCCGGATTGACTAGTGTAGAGAGAAATAGAATAAGTGTAATTTTTATATTCTTCCTATTTGCTATTTTCTTTTGGGCAGGATTCGAGCAAGCTGGTTCATCGTTATCGCTGTATACAGATAGATATATAGATAGAATGGTGAATATTCCATTTTATGGGGCATGGGAAATACCAACCCCCTTGTTTCAATCGGTAAATGCCTTTTTTATTGTGACACTAGCACCTATTTTTGCTTGGTTTTGGACATCTAAATTTGGCAAAAAAATACCAACTCCCATAAAGATGGGTGTTGCATTAGTCGGTTTGGGTATAGGTTTTTTCTTTATGCTGGGTGCTGTTGCCGAAAGGGGTGGTGATATCTCTGACACTACAATTAAAGCTAGTTTGTGGTGGTTGATTCTTACCTATCTAGTACATACTATGGCAGAACTGTGTTTGTCTCCTGTTGGTTTATCCGTAGTTTCTAAATTGTCGCCACCTAAATTGGCTTCTGTTCTGATGGCTGTATGGATGCTATCTTCATTTTTTGCAAACATAGTAGGAGGTTTTTTGGCTTCATCGGTAGAGGCCTTGGGTGCAGGAAAAATATTCTTATATATCTCGATATTAGTAATTATATGCGGATTTATTTTAATTTGTTTGAATAAAGTAATATTAAAATTGATGGCAGGAGTGAGATAATATAGAATTACGAATCATTGTAACTAACCGATAGAAATTTATACAATAAATAATATTTACGATACCGTATATCAGTCTGAGCTTGATATACGGTATTTTAAGAAAAGGCTGTGATACGATTATCGTACACAGCCTTTTCTTATGTATTTTAATTTAAGATACAATTATGCTTGCTCTTCCATTTGTTTCAGAAAATCAATTCTTTTTTCATTATTTCCATGAGCAGTTTCATCATTGTTTATCCAGATGGCATTTTCAATACCTATAGATTCCAAAATATTCTTACAGAATTCATTTTCTATTGAATTCCTAAACATGGATTCAGGACTTTGAGAAGTGGTGATTACCATTGCTTTCTTCAAATTTTTCAATAAAGGATTCCACCCCCCATCATAATTATAAGCAAAATCAAGGAGTAATACTTTATCAAAAAACCCTTTTAGAATAGCAGGCATTGTACCCCACCAAATAGGGAAAATGAAAATTATTTCATCAGAGTCTCTAATTATTTTCTTGTATTTATCTACCAGTGGGTCTACAGATTTTCCCTTGCTATACAAGCTTAGTTCTTTTTCCGTAAGTACCGGATTGAAATTGTCTTTATTAAGATCGATAACCCGATATTCTTTCTTTAGTTTATCGTACTTAGTTGTGATAGTATCCAAAATCGCTTTATTAAAACTTCCATGCCATGGATGGGCAAATACGATTGCTGTCATATATTAGTTTTATGTGTAAAAAAGGTGTCTATAATGATTAATAATTTAGATAAAGCTAGTTTAATTAAAAGGAATAAAGTGAATTTATCCGGCAATGTTAACTTTTATTTTCAATTCTTGTACTCTCTTTCCAATACCTTCTAACACAGCCAGTGGGACTTTTTCTAATCCTTTAGATGGGGTTTCTCTATCGATGGTATAAATCATTACTTCTTTGGGTTTAATCTCTTTAATTACTTCTAACCAAGCAATTATTTCTTCCTCAGTTGTATTGTCTATAGGTTTGCCTTCGTGGTTGCCTCTAACAAACATCGTTTGCAAAATAAAATTCCCCTCAAATTTTTTAAATAGCTCAACTTGCTTCTCTATTGTATAGGAGCGAGACGCAGGTCTGTCTAAGAGTTGGACTGTTTCCAATTTGGCAGAGTCCAGTTTTAGTATATTATTGTCAATTTTTTTTAGAGTTTCAAATATTTTCTCTTTGCCAATGTGTAAAGCATTGCTGAGTACACTTATTTTGGCATTTGGTATATATTTGTCACGTAATTTTATTGTGTCGTCTATTATTCCAGGAAAATCAGGATGTAGCGTCGGTTCACCATTTCCTGCAAAAGTAATAACATCAAGTATTATTCCTTCTTTTTCAAGATTTTGTAGGCGATTCTCCAATGCCGTCTTTACTTCTTCTCTGCTAGGTAGTTTGGTTTTAGTTTTAAAATCCTTGTTATAGCCACACTCGCAATATATGCAATCGAATGAGCATAACTTGCCATCGTAAGGAAGTAGATTCATTCCTAAAGATAGTCCTAGCCTGCGACTATGCACAGGTCCGAACACTATTTGATTGAATAATATAGTTGACATTTTGTTGATTGCTAATTATTAATTCTAGAACATTATCCAATCCAATCCATACATAAGGAGTACATATCGGATAAATTTACCTGCAAACATACTTATATTTACAATATATACATTGGCTCTCATAAAACCCAAAGCTAGTGAAATTAAATCCCCCACAATGGGCATAAAACTAAAAAATGCCATACTTGCACCTTTGCCCTTAAGCCAATTTTGCATTTTGTCAATTTTGTTTTTATTTACTTTTAGGTATTTTTCTATCCACTCTACTTTGCCTAATTTCCCTAAGTAATAGTTTGTCATACCTCCCATCCAGTTGCCAATAGATGCTATAATGGTGCATGCCCAAGGGTCTAATCCTGCCACAATTAGTCCTAAGAATACAACTTCTGATCCTAAGGGTAAAATTGTAGCGGCTAAAAAAGCAGCTAAAAACAGCCCAATGTATCCATATTCAACGAAACCTTCGAGCATTTTATTTTATCTAAAAAAAATAGCTAGCCCAAGTATAAGGCTTAATATAATGACAACTATTCCCATTTTCTTGAGTAAACTTTCTGTTTTTAGGCTTTCTTCGGTAACCTTTACTTTTTTCAGAAATAGGCGAGGAGATGTAACCATAATCAAACCTAATATAATGCCTGCGACTGTGTATATATAATCTATATTGGAAAATTCCTTCATTTTTTTTCTGTATTAAATTCACAAACAGGAGATTTTCTTCTGTAACGTAAAGCAAAAATAGAAAATCCGACAATACTTATTATACTTATCCAAAAACTTATATACTGAGTCGTAGTTCCTGCATAGTAAATTTTTATATTGCTTGGCTTATCTATGTTTAATTGAATGAATCCATTAGGACTTTCGTATATCTTTATTTTCTTGTCTTCATCAACAGAATAGGCCGTATAACCTTTGTAAAAAAATAGAGGTAATTCTACTTCTTCATCTTTATTGGTATCAATCTGAAACGAGGTTACGCCTTGTTTTTTTTCATGATTGGTAATTCTAGTATCACTATATTTGGTTAAGAAAGTGTTAGCACCTCTTTCTGAGATATACTCTAGAGATGGCACTTTGTATGGAATATATTCACAGCCTCCTAATAAATACCGATTGTCTAAAGAGCTTTCCAAATTGATTAAATTAGGAGCGCTAGTTAAATGATGAGATCCTCTTTCGTTTAGAATAAAAAAAGCTGAGGTAATCAAAATTAATATTGAAGCTATTACTTTCCTTTTTTTTCCAATCAAAGCCTGACTTAAATAATAGCCTCCTGCTATTGCAAAGAAAAGACTTATAAATTCATATAACCTCCAAGAAAATTGCATAAAGCTTAGCAGACTAAAAGGAAAAATTGCCCAAGGGTAGAGTTTGGAAACTACAAATAAATATCCAATACCAACCAAGGTTATTACATCTGCCAGTCGGATTTTTTTGTTGTAATTATATATAAATAAGCGAGTACATACTATTGCAGTAAGTAATATGCCTATAATGGGAACAAAGCCTTGTCTGTGTTGTGTTCCTCCTCCAAATAGTCCCCGCATAATGAAAAGAATAGACTGTCCCATATATTGTGGTTCTGGTGAAAATATGGATTTACCATTATAATAGAAGTCGTAAGAAATCATCTGTTCTAGCATAGGGAACAGATAATAAGCGGTGAAGAGTATAGTTAACAATGCTGCAAAGCATAGATAAATAATCCTTTTCGGCTCTTGCCGTAACGATTTATTATAGATGATTACAAATACGCAGATTGAAATACAGGCAATAACAGAAGAAATGAGATGTGCAAACATTGTTAAACTCACTCCAATAGCTATTATATACCATTTTCGCATATAATCTCCTTTAATAATATAGAATAAACCCAAGGCTATAATTGGTAGAAATGAAAATGCCATAAATTCGCCTAACGCATCTCTCTGATAGCAATCTTGTATTCTATATATACAAAAAGTGTACAAAATACTTCCCATTATAGCTGCAAATGAACATTGGTAGAATCGTATAAGACACCAATACATAAATATTCCGCATATTATATTCATTGTGAATATAATAGTGAAATATGCAACTGTAGCGTTAGTCAGATTCCCAATAATAGCAAAAGGTAATAAAAGTACATCCGAGTAGAAAACTTTTGTCATATACCCATATCCTTCTATAGCTTTATTGTCTAGGTAGGATATATACTGTCCATCCGCTAGCGCATCCATCAATGCTTGTAGTCGGATAAGATGAAAATGGATGTCGTGCCCTGCATATAAGGGATATTTAAACGAAACCATTAGTGCAGAAAAAGCGAAGAGAATAATCAAAAATACCCAATAATTGTTTTTTTTATTGAAGATTGAAAAAAGCTTATTGATCATATATTATAAAGTCTTTTTAGTGAGCCTCCAGCCAATTTTTGCCACTACCGAAATCAGCTACCAATGGTACTGCTAATTTATAGGCATTTTGCATTTCATCTATTACTATTCTCTCTACTTTATCCATCTCATCATTAGTTACATTGAAGTTTAATTCGTCATGAACTTGCAGTATCATCTTAGAGCTTAATTTCTCTTTTTGGAGGCGAGCAAATATATTATTCATTGCCACTTTTATAATGTCGGCAGCACTTCCTTGTATAGGAGCATTAATTGCATTTCGCTCCGCAAACCCACGTACAATTGCATTTTGAGAATTGATGTCTGGGAGATAACGTTTTCTGCCGAATAATGTTTCTACATAGATTTTCTCTTTTGCTACCTGAATACTTTTGTCCATGTATTCTTTTACACCGGGGTAGGTTTCAAAATATCCATCTATCAGCTCTTTTGCTTCTTTTCTAGGAATACCTAATCTGTCGGAAAGACCAAAGACAGAAATACCATAAATAATCCCGAAGTTGGCTGTTTTAGCTTTATTTCTCATTTCCCCGGTCACGTCTTTGATATCTACTTTGTATATCTTGGCTGCTGTAGCTCTGTGGATATCTTCGCCGCTGTTAAATGCCTCAATCATGTTCTCATCTTTGCTCAGATGTGCCATAATGCGTAACTCTATCTGCGAGTAGTCTGCCGAAAAAAATGTGCAACCTTCGTCTGCTGTGAAAGCTTTTCTTATCTCCCTACCTTGATCGTCTCTTATAGGTATATTCTGAAGATTAGGATTACTCGAGCTTAGCCTGCCTGTGGCTGTCACAGCTTGATTAAATGAGGTGTGTATTTTTCCGGTTTCTGGATTTATCAGTAGCGGTAGAGCATCTATGTATGTGCTTAATAATTTTTTAAGTCCTCTATGTTCTAGTATTTTGGATACAATAGGATGCGTATTTTCTAGGCTTTTTAGCATCTCTTCGCTAGTCACATATTGTCCGGTTTTCGTTTTCTTGGGCTTCTCTGTGATAGATAGCTTGTCGAAGAGTATTTCGCCTACTTGTTTGGGCGAATTAATATTGAATTTTTCGCCAGCCAATTTTATTATTTCCTGTTCTATTTTAACCAGATTTGAGGTGAGTACCTTGGAATATTCGCTCAGTGCTTCTTTATCTAACCTAACCCCTTCATATTCCATATCAGATAATACATATACAAGTGGCATTTCTATGCTATGAAATAAATTTGATAGTCCTTCTTTTTCAATATCTTTAGCTAGAATGTTTCTTAGTTGCAACGTTATATCGGCATCCTCACAAGCATAATCTTTTACCTCTTGAGGTTTAAGCTTATCCATAGTTAATTGATTTTTCCCTTTCGGCCCAATTAAGCTTTCTATAGGCATCGTGTGATAGTTGAGATATACTTCTGCCATATAATCCATATTATGCCTTTGCTCAGGATTTATTAGATAATGAGCTAGCATGGTGTCAAATAATTCACCTTCCACCTCAATGTTGTATTTTTTGAGGACCGTGATATCATACTTTATGTTTTGTCCTATCTTCGTTATCTGGTCATTTTCTAATAATCTACGAAATAGTTCAACTCTTTGTTGAGCTATTTTCATATCCGAGTCTACAGGAACGTAGTAAGCTTCACCTTCTTTTATGCTGAAAGACATTCCTACAAGTTTGCTCACAATTGGGTCTACTCCTGTAGTTTCGGTATCGAATGAACAGTATTTGCTGGCACATAGTTTATCCACTAGTTTTACTATTTCCTCTTCCTTGTCCACTAGATGGTAGGCAGGCGATAAATCCTTCATCTGTTTCATGCCTTCCGAGTAATTATATTCTTCTTTTCCTCTTTCTACTCCGATTTGCTCTGTGGGCTGGTCAGAGAATAAGTCTCTCTGTATATTTGGCTTGGCTGATACAGTTGTATTTGCACCTAATACTTTGCCTAGCAGAGATCTGAATTCCAATTCTTCAAATATTGACTTGAGCTTATCCTTGTCTATTTCTTTTCTAGCATACTCTTCCTTTACAAAATCGATAGGAACATCTGTTTTTATTGTTGCAAGAAATTTGGAAAATAGAATCTGTTCTTTATTTTCTTCTAGTCGTGTTCCTGTAACTCCTTTTATATTAGAAGTATTTTCTAATATGTTTTCTAAAGTGCCGTATTCTTCCAATAGTTTTTGGGCAGTTTTTGGGCCTACGCCCGGACATCCCGGGATATTATCCGATACGTCTCCCATCAAACCTAACAAATCAATTACCTGACTTGTGTTGCTAATACCATTTTTTTCCAATATCGCTTTATCATCCAATATGTCGTAGCCCGAATTGCCAAACTTGGGACGATACATAAATACGCGGTCGCTAACTAGCTGTCCGTAGTCTTTGTCGGAAGTCATCATATACACCTCAAAACCTTCTTTCTCCGCTCTTTTGGCTATTGTACCTATTGCATCATCTGCTTCATATCTGAGTACTTCAACTATTTTTATGTTGTATGCTCCAATGATATCTTTAATGATTGGAACTGACATCTTTATATCTTCGGGTGTCTTTTCTCTCTGTGCTTTATATGCTTTGTATGCTTCGTGGCGAAATGTTTCTCCCGGAGGGTCGAATGCAACTGCTATATGCGTAGGATTTTCTTTACGTAGCAAATCCTCCAATGTATTCACAAAGCCAAATATGGCAGAAGTATTAAGCCCTTTAGAATTTACTCTGGGGTTTTTAATAAATGCATAATAGGAGCGATAGATGAGTGCATAAGCATCGATGAGAAATAATTTCATTCGTATGTTTTTTTAATCTTATATTATCAAATAAGCAAATTACTGAAAAATTGGATAGAAAGCCCTTCTTTTCAATACAAGATTATATATCTTTGAAACTGGAAAGAAGAAAGTTGATTTTCTTTATGTGAAAACTAACCAATTCTATTACAAAGTTAAAAATAATATAGTGTGTAAAGGTGTATAGTGTTAAAATTGTCCACCTAACCTCGAATTAATATGGAAAAGAAGCTTTTGATAGCAGAGCCAATTACAAAAGAACTAAGTATTTTTGATATTCATTACAAAAGGACTATTTTTTGTGACAATCCAAGAATCCAAGAAATAATAGAGTACACGCTCAAGTCGGATGGTAAAAAGATACGCCCTATCTTATTGCTTTTAGCAGCTAAGGGTTCGGGTCAGATAAATGATATTACTTACGATGCGGCTGTAACGATAGAACTCTTACACACAGCTTCGTTGTTGCATGATGATGTTATTGACGAATCTAAGATAAGGAGAGGAAACGCATCGGTAAATGCTGTCTATGATAATAAGGCAGCAATTCTAGCAGGCGATTTCTTCTTGTCCACGGCTTTGATTACAAGTGTTATGACTAAAGATATCCGAATAATATCGGACATATCACTTTTAGGGAGAAACTTAGCTGAGGGAGAACTCAACCAATTGGCACTGGTAAAAGAGTTGATATTGGATGAAGATGAATATTTCAGAGTAATTGACAAAAAAACAGCTTCACTTCTTTCGGTATGTATGAAAATAGGAGCTCAGTCGGTAGGGGCTAACGATATAGAAGTTGCTAAATATGCTGAATTGGGTAGGCTACTAGGTATTTGCTTCCAAATAAGAGACGATATTTTCGACTATTTCGATACCAATATTGGTAAGCCAACCGGTAATGATATACGTGAAGGTAAGGTTACTCTGCCACTTTTATATGCAATTAAAACCACTTCTGATGGCGAGCAAATAGAGATATTGGATATAATAACATCAACAGATTATTCTGATGAGAATATTGGTCGGTTACTCGCTTTTGCTAAGAGAAAAGGGGGTATAGAGTACGCCAATGAGAAAATACATGAACATAAACAAAGAGCTGAGCAGATTATAGGAACATTAGAAAATGTAAATATAGAGATAAAGAAGGCTTTTTATGATGTTCTTGACTATGTGATTGAGAGAAAATATTAAATAATTACAGAAATAGTAAGCAATATTCGTCAAATAGCTTTACTTTATCGTTACCAAATTTTGCAAGTTTCTTTCTAATTTTTTCCACAGCATACTCTTTGCTTAATTCCGTTTTAGAGAAAAAACAATCTGCAAAGCATATTACTTTTTCTTCCAGACTTATTGGAAGCATATCTCGATGAGGAAGTGGCATCTCCTTTTTTATTATTTCCTCTCCGGTGATTCCCACTCCTGTATGTCTTTCGCAAACTAACGCATGGCGAAAATGCCCAAGTTCATCGAGCATCTCTCGTCCTATATATCCGTGGCATATATAAGGTAGAATGCCATGACAGTATATATCGGGTGCATAGGTATATTTTATTCCAATATCGTGAAGCATTGCGGCTTCTCTAATAAAATTGATATTAAGGTTCAATTCTGTATGATTGAGAGCTATAGCTACTGCCTTGTCTTTTACATTTGTGCTGTGCTCAATTAACATTTTATATAAGTCAGAATCTTTCTTATAGAACTTCTCAATTACCTGTAGAGGATTCATTTTGCAATCCATTTAATAATTAAACATAATGTTTTTGCACCCAGATGACCGACTGCTACTAGTGAGAATACATTGCTTATGAAAAGTTAATAATTATATAGAATACGTTTTTAGCTAATGATTCGAGTATTTTTATGCAAAATACAAAAAACGTTTGAATTATGTCTCGTATAATAACATAAAAGCAATCAAAGTCTTTTAGTTGTTACAAAAATTAACAAAAACATGAATATTCAAGAGCATAATTATATATATGACAATCTCAAATGTCTCAGTCCTGATTTGATAGATCAAATACTGATATCATCGGAAGTCAAAACTATTTCTGTAGGAGAATACTTGCTGAAAGAGGGGCAAAATGTGAAAACTATACCCTTAGTGATAAGCGGATTAGTTAGGGTATATATTGGCAATGATGCTAAAGAGATGCTATTATATTATCTCAATTCGTCTGAAAGTTGTATTATGCTTCTTAATGCTGGGTTGAATGGACTACCTAGCAGAATAAATGCTGTAGCAGAAGAAGATACTATAGTTCTATTATTTCCTGTTGATAGAATTCAGAAATGGATGAAAGAGTATAATGAGTTAAGCTCCCTCTTTATGCACCAATACGATTTACGATATAATGATATGCTAGATACAATTTATAGCCTTTTGTTTGATAAAATAGATGATAGACTTTACAAATTTCTCAAAGAGAGAGTTCAAATAACAAATAAGAACCCTATAAAATTGTCTCATCGCCAAATAGCTACTGAAATAGGAACGGTACGGGAAGTGGTCACCAGAGTTTTGAAGCGCTTAGAGAAAGAGGGTAAAATTTTTCAAGATTCTTGTTCCATTAGAGTACTCTAGATCTTTCCTAATAAATGTTATCTGTGACTTTAGTCACCGTTTTCATCCTGTCTCATTCATACCTTTGTACTAGATTATAAATGTAAAAGGAGGTTTAATTATGAAAACGGTTATAGATAAGGCAGCTTCTCGTGGATATTTTAATCATGGATGGTTGAAAACATACCACACTTTTAGCTTTGCTTCGTATTTCAATCGTAACAGAATGGGATTTGGTAAGCTTCGAGTATTGAATGATGACTGGGTGCAAGCTACAGAAGGCTTTGGTATGCATCAACACCAAGATATGGAAGTAGTAACTATACCATTGAAGGGTGAACTGGCTCATGGCGACAGTATGGTAAATAGCCGTGTAATAGAACCGGGAGATATCCAAGTGATGACAACTGGTACAGGCATCTTTCATAGCGAATACAATAACAGTAAAATAGAGGATGTAGAATTCTTGCAAATTTGGGTTCTTCCCAAAGAAGAGGGTGCAACTCCAAGATATCAAGACTATGATATTCGTTCTGTTATTGAACATAATAAATTAGCTACAATAATAGCACCTGATGGTTCTGCGCCTGCTCAGATATTGCAAGCTACGTGGTTCTCTATGGGAACTATGGATGCCGGTCAAGTATTCGAGTATAAATTGCATGCCATAAATCAGGGTGTATATGTGTTCCTTATAGAAGGCGAAGCTAAGGTTGAAAATGTAGCTTTAGAGAAAAGAGATGGCGCAGGTTTCTGGGAAACAGATAAGATAAATATAGAAGTGACTAAGGAGGCTAAAATATTGCTTATTGAAGTTCCTATGTAATGAATATATTAAACTAGAAAATAACAAGGATAGATATAAAAAATGATAGACTTATTCTTAGAGCCTGTTTAAATTTCAGCTAAATACATTTAAATAGATTGGCTATCAGTTGTTTAAGTTGTGTTTTGTTTGTAAATTTAAGGATATCAAGTACTTAAATTTACAATGAATAAAATCTATCCAACCGACTTAACCGATAGCCAGTGGCAATATATCGAAAAAACTTTATTATTTGAAGAACGTAAACGAAAAC
>JARJEC010093137.1:0-10411 GCA_030264575.1 Tachinus sp. AB-2021 | reverse complement strand
ACATCAAAATTTATTATAATGATATGATTGTAAAAAATTAAATAGGTAGGTGTGTGGATGGTTTTAACTTAAACTTAATTTTTTTTAAAGACAGTTTTGATTATATTGCAATTCCCGTTAACAATAGTTTTAATTTCTGTGACCCACCCACCCACCCGGCTATTATGTTATCCAAAGATTGGATATTATCCTCCACCTGTTGTCATATTTTTAAACAATAAAACCACAGCAGAATCGTGCTAGTTGACCAGTAGCTAAATATTAAATAAAAAGTTTAATGATTGGTTCGCGGCAAGTTCATCGAAAATCTATTCATCGAAAAAATAATATTTTAGTGCACCTAAGTGATTTCCGCATTGCATTTAAGCAGAAGAAGAAGGTTACAGATTGACCAGTAGCTAAATATTAAGTAAATAGTTTAATGATTGGTTCGCGGTAAGTTCATCGAAAATCAATTCATCGAAAAAATAATATTTCATATTCATTAAAAGGAATGTTGCGTGGACCAAAAAGTCAAAAAATCAGTTTCTAATAAAAGTTAAAAGACTTCACTTATTAAATATCAATTGTATTTTAATGTTTAATTATTAATAATTGATTTTCGACGAATTGATGAACCAATCATTAAACTTTTTACTTGATGTTTAGCTACTGGCCTCTAATATTAGCCTTTCTAGATAGTTGTTCTGTGTTCTTTATTTTAACTACTCGCTTTGTTTTTTTTTTAATTATTATAAATATTATTTTTTTAATTTATTGTAACATTGTTAAGTGCAGTTAGTTTACTACTTACCTAACGTGTTGAGAAAAGTTAACGCCTTACAAATATAAATATATAATATTTATAATATTATAATAATATACTGTATTATTATAGTATACAAATAACTGTTAAAATTTGAACTGTAAAAGAAACATCGGCATCAAGCTAACATAAAAGAACCATTAAAACTTCACGCCGTTGCTTATTTATAACTTTTCGGGTTTGCTGAGCTTCGAAAACTTTCAAATTCAATTTTGTAGTTTGGCGCGCATGCACTCGCAAAATACATTTTTCGCCCGAAATGAAAATCTTTTAAATATTCTCAGCTTTCATATTGCTATCCAACTTTGACAAATACAAATATTGGTTAGTAATAAATGTTTACTCTGTTTTCATCATCATCATTATTATTATTCATTTTTTTTTATTTTTAATAATAATTCATTTTTAAAAATTATCTTCTATATTTGTTTGTTATAACAAGACTGTTTAAAATTCGATAAAATTAACTTTGATAAATATGAATATTTAGTAATAAATGTTTACTTTGTTTTCATCATCATTATTATTATTCATT
Organism: Tachinus sp. AB-2021; assembly: GCA_030264575.1. NCBI lineage: Eukaryota > Metazoa > Arthropoda > Insecta > Coleoptera > Staphylinidae > Tachinus > Tachinus sp. AB-2021. Next base: position 9,071 of record JARJEC010093137.1, on the reverse strand, counting down.
TTTTAATTTTTAATAACAATTCATTTTTTCTTAAAGACCGGTTAAAAATTCGATAAAATTAATGACGAAAATATAAAATATTGTTATTATTTTTTGCGGTATAAAAACTAAGTAAATGGCATAGATGTATTTTTATAATGATCTCCATTATAAACGCATATTCATAATAACTACATTATGAGCCTTTTAGGAAAATTAATTCGCTTCAATTTACTCCATCTTTATAAACTCGATGGTTATTTTGTATAATTTTATAATATTTTTAAGTAATTTACAATACAATAACAACAAAATAGTATTTTATAATAACCAGGAAGATAATGGGTTTTTACTGGAGATGCGAGGATATTAAGGTAAAGAGAATATCTGCAAATTCCAAAAAAAATTATTATTTTTTGCAACAATGTTTCACCACACAGTGGCATCATCAGGCGATGATTCGTCAAATAATAAAAGTTTTTGAATTTGTAAAAAATATTCTCTTTACCTTAATAGCATAATTATGGAATTCCAACAAGTAAAAGCCGAATCAATCGAATTTTACGAGTATTAATGCAGCCATCAAACCGGCGAGAAGTTTGAGCCTAATAAACTGGAAGAATATCATTTCATATTCCATATTTCATATTCCACATTCTATATCCCACATTCTATATCCCAAATTCTATATTCTACATTCCAAATTACACATTCTACATTCCATATTCCATATTCCACAATTCCATCTTCCACAATTCCATCTTCCACATTCCATATAATATAGGAACAATTTGTGTAATTTTAGAAAATTATTTCAAATTGACTTTTAATTAAAATGTTTTTGGATAATACAGGAACATTAAATGGCAATTCAGAATGGAACATTTTTTCCTTTTAATTTATTTTCTGCTAATATAACATTGCTCCGTAAAAATTTATTACAGTTTAAGACATTATTTGACATTTTAATACGTTTTCTAATAATACACCATGACCTAGGAACATTTTATGGTAGTTTAAAACAATGATCAAATTTTGAAAAGTGTTTGGATAATACAAGTACATTATTTGAGATTTGAAAATATTTTCTGATGGTATGTATATATGTCTCATGAACATTTAATGGCAGAGTAGAATATTTTTTCACATTTTAAGATATTTTCCGATAATAAAAAGTGCTTCAATAACATTTAAATCTAAATTAGAACAGTATTTGGTATTTTAATATAATTTCTGATATTTCAACTTTTAATGACACTTTAGAACGTTCTTTAACATTTTGCTGATAGTATAATATGTCTCATGAACATTTAATGGCAGAGTAGAATATTTTTTCACATTTTAAAATATTTTCCGATAATAAAAAGCGCTTCAACATCATTCAATGCTAAATTAGAACAGTATTTGGCATTTTAATATAATTCCTGATATTACAACATTTAACGACAGTTTAAAACGTTAATTTGCATTTTTCTGATAGTATAATATGTCTCATGAACATTTAATGGCAGAGTAGAATAATTTTTCACATTTTAAGATATTTTCCGGTAATAAAAAGCGCTTCAACAACATTTAATGCTAAATTAGAACAGCATTCGACATTTTAATATAATCTTCTGAACATTTAATGACAGTTTAAAACGTTATTTAACATTTTAAGGTTTAGGTTTTGTGTGATATTACAAAATGCCTTAAATACCTTCAGTGACACTTTAGATAATATAAAAAAAACATTTTCTGATAGTGCAATATGCCTCAGGATCATTTAACGACTGTTATTTTAATACTAATATTTTCAACAAGCCTCAGAACATTTAACGACATCTTGGAAAATTATTTGAGGTCAGAAAATATATTCTGATGACATTTAATGAACACTATTTCATTAAATTTTGTAATAATATTCTATTAGCATTTTATGTTAGTTTATAACCTTTTTTTTTAATTTAAAAATGTGTTTGAATAATACAGGAACTTATAATGACAGTGAAGAAAGATAATTGTAATTTTAAAATATTTTCTGATAATATAATATATCTCAGGAACATTGTAGAATGTTATCTCACATTGTAGGATATTTTCCGATAATAAAATGTGCTTCAACAACATTTACTGCTAGGTTAAAACATTTTAATACAATTTCTGATAGTACAACATGCTTCGGGAACATTTACTGCCGGTTTAGAACATTATTTTACATTTTAAAATATTTTCTAATAATACAATATTTCTCAAAATCATTTAACGACTATTTAGAACGATATTTGACATTTTAATATTTTCAACATGCCTCAGGAACATTTAATGACATCTTGGAAAATTATTTGACGTTAGAAGATTTTTTCTGCTAATACAGCATACTTCAGGAACATTTAATGACAGTTTGGAACATTGTTTGACATTTTAAGATATTTTTTGTTAGTGCAAAATGCCTCAAGAACATGTAATAACACTCTGAAAAATCATTTGACATCATAAGATATTTTCTGCTGATACAGCATACTTCAGGAACATTTAATGACAGTTTGGAACATTGTTTGACATTTTAAGATATTTTTTGTTAGTGCAATATGCCTCAAGAACATGAAATAACACTCTGAAAAATTATTTGACATCATAAGATATTTTCTGCTGATACAGCATACTTCAGGAACATTTAATGACAATTTGGAACATTATTTGACATTTTAAGATATTTTCTGATAGTGCAATGTGCCTCAAGAATATGTAACAATACTCTGAAAAATTATTTGACATCATAAGATATTTTCTGCTGATACAGCATACTTCAGGAACATTTAATGACAGTTTGGAACATTATTTGACATTTTAAGATATTTTCTGTTAGTGCAATATGCCTCAAAAACATGTAATAACACTATGAAAAATCATTTGGGATCATAAGATATTTTCTGCTGATACATCATACTTCAGAAACATTTAATGACAATTTTTAACATTGTTTTAGTTTTTAAATTATTTTCTGATAATACAATACACGCATCAAACTGGTGAGGTTAAGCCTATTAAACTGGAAATATATCATTCCATATTCCATATTATATATTCTATATCCCACATTCCATATTCTACATTCCACATTCCATATCTCATATTCAACATTCCATATTCCACATTCTATATTCCACATTTTGTCTTTCACATTTTATAATCCATATTCCATATGGTATTATTCTATGATATAGAGCATACTTCAAGAACATTTAATGGTAGTTTGGGACATTATTTAAGATTTTAAATTGTTTTCTGATAATACAATAAATTAAAACATTATTTCACTTTTCAAGAAATTTTCTGTGAATATAAAGTGCTTTATGAACATTTAATATAGATTAGAACTATTTATTGCACCCCCTTCCCACACCATTTTTCTCTTAAATTATTTGTGAGAACCTTTTTTTGATTTTAGAGTTTTGACTAATAAATGTGGCGACTTCTTTTAGGACTTTTGACTAATAAATGTGACGACTCTATTTTGTTTTTAGAGTGTTGACTAGTAAATGTGAGGAGCTTTTTTGTTTTTGGATTTTTGACTAATAAATGTGAAAACTATTTTTTGCTTGTCGAAGTTTGACAAATTAATGTGACGACCTCTTTGGGTTTTTAAGTTTTGAGTAATAATGTAAGGACGTCTTTTTGGAGTTTTGACTAATAAATCTGAAGAACTTTTTTGGGAGTTTTGACTAATAAATGTGACGACTCTGTTTTGTTTTTAGAGTGTTGACCAATAAATGTGAGGACGTTTTTTTGTTTTTGGAGTTTTGACTAATAAATGTGAAGACTATTTTTTGCTTGTCGAAGTTTGACTAATTAATGTGACGACCTCTTTCGTTTTTTAAGTTTTGACTAATAATGTGAGGATGTCTTTTTGGAGTTTTGACTAATAAATATGAAGAACTTTTCTGGGAGTTTTGACTAATAAATGTGATGACTATTTTGTTTTTAGAGTTTTGACTAATAATTGTGAGGATTTTTTTTGGTAGTTTTGACTGTTAAATGTGACGATTCTATTTTGTTTTAAAAGTTTTGACTAATAAATGTGAGGACTTTTTTTGGAAGTTTTGACTAATAAATGTGATGACTCTATTTTGTTTTTAGAATTTTGACTAATAAATGTGTCGACTTTTTTGAGAGTTTTAACTAATAAATGTAACGACTCTATTTTGTTTTTAGAGTTTTGACTAGTAAATGTAACGACTTTTTTGGGAGTTTTGACTAATAAATGTTACGACTCTATTTTGTTTTTAGAGTGTTGACAAATAATAATAATAATAAATGTGAGGATCGTTTTTTGTTTTAAGAGTGTTGACTAATAAATGTGAGGACCTTTTTTGATTTTAGAGTTTTGACTAATAAATGTGAGTACTATTTTTGGGAGATTTCACTAATAAATTTGACGACTCTATTTTGTTTTCAGAGTTTTGACTAATAAATGTGAGGATTTTTTTTAATTTTTGGAGTTTTGATTAATAAATGTGACGACTCTATTTTGTTTTTAGAGTGTTGACAAATAATAATAATAATAAATCTGAGGATCTTTTTTGTTTTTAGAGTGTTGACTAATTAATGTGACGACCTTTTTTGTTTTTGGAGTTTTGACTAATAAATGTGAGGATTTTTTTTTATTTTTGAAGTTTTGATTAAAAAATGTGACGATTCTATTTTGTTTTTAGAGTTTTGACTAATAAATGTGACGACTTTTTTGGGAGTTTTGACTAATAAATGTAACGACTCTATTTTGTTTTTAGAGTGTTGACTAATAATAATAATAATAAATCTGAGGATCTTTTTTGTTTTTAGAGTGTTGACTAATTAATGTGACGACCTTTTTTGTTTTTGGAGATTTGACTAATAAAGCTGAGGATTTTTTTAATAGTTTTGACTAATAAATGTGACTACACTATTTTGATTTTAGAGTTTTGACTAATAAATGCGAGAACTATTTTTGGGACATTTGACTAATAAATGTGACGACTTTATTTTGTTTTTAGAGTTTTGACTAATAAATGTGAGGTTTTATTTTATTTTTAGAGTTTTGACTAATAAATGTGATCTTTACATATTTATTATTAATTTGAAAACCGTTGGATTAGAACGTTATTTGAAATTTTAATTTTATTATTTTTTAATATTTTTAATTTGCTTCATGAATATTTATAGACACCCTGAAAAATTATTTGACGTTATAAAACATTTTCTGATCATGCAGCATACATCAGGGACACTTACTGAAAGTTTAGAACATTGTTTGACATTTTAAGATATTTTCTGATAATACGGCATGCCAGAAAATTTATTGACACCTTGGAAAATTATTTATTTATCAATATTAATTATTATTAATTAATTATTTAATTTAATTTTTACATTATAAGATGTTTTCTGATTATGCAGAATACTACATTTAGTAACCGTTTATAACATTATTTGACACTTTAAAATATTTTCTGATAATACAACATGCCTTAGGAACATACAAAGACATCTTGTAACAGCACGTGATGTTAAAGATATTTTATTTATCGACATTTTAGAACATCATTAGAAATTTAAAATATTTTCTGATAATACAAACATGCCTTGGGGAGATTTTATGACACTTTGGCATTTTTATACATTTTTTATTTCGAAAGCATTTAACGAACATTTTTAAATAACAATTTCCTAAAGTTTGCGGCCGCATTTGACGACTCAGACTTCCCAGCAAAATAACATGATATACAAATATCTATCGGTTTTAAACAAATTTTGTACAGAAAAAAAAATTTAAGGAAAAAAAAGAAATAATACAATTCAAACTGATTTATGAAAATGAGCAGTTATTAAATAACATGAACATATTGGATGGGAGCAATACACATTAATTGCAAGCTTAAAATCCAATACTTGCCAAAACGTTAATTACATTAATTACAGACTTCACTATTGGCGAAATAGTATGTATGTCATGCGGTCCAATCAATAAACAAATAAATAAACGTATAGAATTATTGTCTCTAAACCATATAAGTTTTCCATTTGATTGAGATGGAGTTGGTTGGAAAAATATGTTGAAATAAGTCTTAATGAGCGTTCTAGAGTTTCATTAGGAACTAAAGTTTCGGCGGCGTGCATTTATCACGAACGTTATGAGGTAAACTAAGGATTGCAATTTGCTGGGAAATAGTTTCAGATGATTTCCAGTTTCAACGTTAATATGACAGCGGCTTCTATTCTTTATTTTTTCGAATTGCCCGGTTAATATTAAAATGTTTGCGTGATATATTTTCAGAAGGATTTTGTGAAACAAATTTTAATTTATATTATGTTTATGTTAATCCATTAAATGAAACAAAATAAACGATAGTTTAACAATTTTGTTGCCGTTCGCAATCTATTCGAGAACGTTGAATATTTCCCGTTTTAATAATATATTTGGCCAATTAAAATACTTTTAATTTCTCAGTGGGATCAATACCATATTAAGCTCGTCTTGCAAAGGGAGTATTTTTATTCCACTGAGTAAAAAAGCATGTACATGATGCAGGTTTCAAATGCATGCGCGTCAAACTTCAAAATTGAATTTGGAAGTTTTCTAAAGTACGGCAAACCCTAAAAGTTGTATAGCGTACTATGTGGGACGAAGTTTTACGGCTCATTTGCGCTTTTATATTAAAAATAAATGCATAATTTTGTATAAATATATTATCACAAGATTTGCTAAAAATTCTTTTTCGATAATCAATATTTATTAGATGGAATTTTGTTATATTCATTCTGATAATAATAAAATATTAAAACTCCACAAAAGTTAATTATATTATTCGACTTAGCGTAACTACAAATGGTTTGTTGATAGAATATAAATTTTTGTTTGTTCTGGAATTATGCTTTATCTGAATTTTACATAATTGTCAAAGTTTTTTAATAAAAATCAAAGTTGTCGGGGTTGTAGAAAAATCAACCAACGACAGTACTACAAATAGCCCTCTATTTCGCACATCCATAATAAAACACCCAGATTTCCCCTTAGGCCCCGGCGGAAAGGAACCATCCGCATAAAGCAAAAATTTTTCATCGGCTGACTTATATCCTCCTCATTTAATTCATTCAAATTGTGCCCGTCGGTGAAATGCGTCGCGACATTAAATATAATTCTTTTTTAAATATCTTCGGCAAGTTTCGCCCTTTGTCCTTTGTGGGAAATCTTGCATGCAAATTTTCTAAGAAAGATATGGTTGAGCTAGTCTTTACTATCAAATATGTACAGAATGTCTTTTGGACCCGGCATGTCGTGATCTAATTTCGGTCGACCGCATTTGTATTCAACGTACGCCTGATCCATCCACAATATCGCATTATGCTATGGCCGATGGCGCCAAATCATCCTGTCAAAGAATGTAATGGAGTCACATCGAAGAATAAATAGTATTAACCCCAACTTCAACGGAGGAATGAATACAAAGTTGTTTCAATACATTTGTTCAATTAATTTAAGACGATTAAGTACTAAATAATAATTATTTACAATTTAATTTTTTTGAGTTAAATTTAAAATAAGATAATTACTCATCCATTATTAAGTACCGTGGTTATGAAAATATTTAATTTGCGCCTCTGTCTAACCCAATAAAGACAAAAAGAATGAAAAATTGAAGGCAAGAAGTTTCGATGTAAATCAAAATTTTCTTTTTTCTTCGAATGGCAATTATTGAAATGAAGTGCTTCTAAAAAATCATGAAAATGTGTGCGGATTAAATTTTATAGAAATGAATCGATTGAACACACCGAAATCGCTTCTAAATTGCTTAAAAATGAATGATTTTGAACTCGAAATTTTTTAATGTTTTATTGAATACTAATTATCAATAATGTACACATTTTTAATTGAGTATTATTTGACTTTACAAAAAAAAAAAATAAAAACCATAATTTGTTCACAATTTTAAGCTTAGTTCACAACTGTTAAGTGTTTAGTGCAAGCTGCAAGTTGCAAGTTAAGTTGCGAGTCAAGTAACAAGTGGCCTTGTTAGCACAAAAGGATTTTTGTGACCGCATATCTCCGCCTACCGGTACCATTTGACATTGGGAAACAATAAATTTCGCTCTAGATATTGGAGGCAAATTTCCAGAGTAACAAGTCTTAACTCAACACACACACCTAGATAAACACCACAGAAAAAGTTAATGGCTAGTTCAGGTAAAACCTAATAAATACAAATACTACTATAATACTATTAATGATAAAAACCTAGGAAAATGTTGTTCTAACACAACAAAACTAATTATTGAATTTAAAAAATAAATACAATGGTACTCTACAATATAAAATAAAACAAATATGACTTTTAAGACTTATCCATCTTTTCATATATGTTGGTTATTAAATAGAAATAAATATACTTTATTTGTTGGTTTATTTAATTTCTACTTAATAAAAAAATAATTGGAAAGGAAGCACTTACAAACATGAAACATTTAACATAAAGATCAAGCGAGTGTTGAAATTTTTGAAAAAAACCGTACAATAAGTGCCTCAAATCTAACAAAATTGCAACTATTGGTGAAATGCGTGGAATTGCGGAAAGTGCCCCAAAATTGCAAGCAAGGTACAAAAAAACAAATTTTCACGATAGCAATTAAATTTCTTCATTTGTTTTGCAACTGGCGCAAAAAATAAAACTGAATAAATAAAAAATACATTAAAAAACAGTTTTATCTATATTGCAATTGCCGTTAACAATAGTTTTAATTTATGTGACCCACCCACCCACCCAGCTATTATATGATCCAGAGATTGGATATTAATCCCACCTTTTGTTATTATTCGACAACTAGCACGATTCTGCTGTGATTCTATTGTTTAAAAATGTCACAACAGGTTGGGGGATAATATCCAATCTTTAGATTGCACAATAGCTGGGTGGGTGGACCTTTTATTATTATTCGAAATCTGTAACCTTCTTCTTCTGCTTAAATGCAATGCGGAAATCACTTAGGTGCACTAAAATATTATCTTTTCGATGAATTGATTTTCTATGAACTTACCGCGAACCAATCATTAAACTTTTTACTTAATATTTAGCTACTGG
>JARJEC010093128.1:0-12839 GCA_030264575.1 Tachinus sp. AB-2021 | reverse complement strand
CCCTTAAAACGTGGCATATGTAAATAAGATAATAGGTATTTGCCGCCTTGGCTCAATTGGCAGAGCATCTGATTCGTAATCAGATGATTGTCGGTTCAATTCCGACAGGCGGCTCCATATATATAGGGGTTTATGTGCAAAAACGGCACTTAAACCCCTGTTTTGCGTCCAAAGAACTTTTCTAGCCTATTTAGAGCTAGGCAGTGAAAACGACACTTTTTTGCCCTTGGGAGTAGAAAGTGCTTGGTAATCGCTGTGGGCACAACCCAAAACATCCTAATCTTTCCCCAGCCACCCCAATACGAAAAGGTAAAGGCGGTTTGCCTCGCATTCTCTCCCTTGCCGCAGAACGGGCAAAGGCTTGGTATTTTCACCCCAAGAAATGTAAGCTCCTGCAATCAAAACCACACAGACAAACCCGCTCTGAACGCCGGGAAGCGTGCCAGATAGTCATTGAGACTGTCCTTTCACATCTTGATTTTGCCTCTCTGTGCCTTGGAGCGCCCACGCTAGAAAATGGCTTCATTGACATAGACATGCGAACCATAGTCAGAGATTCCGGCATCGGCCAACGCCGTTGTGAACGAGCCATAGCATTATTGAAAGAAGCTGGCTTTATGAATGTGAAACAACCCCGCGCCATCAACGACCAGGGCGACTATGTGGGGCTTCGGGAAATTCGCGTTGCGACCACGTTCTTTTTTGAATTTCTGAACCTTGGGCCGATGCTCCAGAGAGAAAGAGCCAGAGCCACCCAAAAGCTGCAACGCAGAGCTATGAGAGCCAATTGTAAATTAACAGATTTTATGCTCCGATTGACCAATGGGCTTCGCAATGCCTTCATATTCAAACCCCAACGAACACGGGCAGATCAAGAAAAAAGCATGGTAGACCCCATACGATGGAATTAGACGTGCATTAAATACATGCTGGCAGACCTTGAGCCCGATGAATGTCGAAAACGAATAAACGCCGAACTTGGATTACCAGCCGATTATAGTCCAGATAAATACGCATAGCAGACAGTATGCGCGGCTTGCTATGGGGTTTACTCAGTTTTTAAGTTTTCCCACCTCTGCAAAAAGTAATTTTCCGTACAAAAATAGCTTACAAGAGAACATTTCTTCTCTGCAAAACTATGTACGTAAAAATAAGTGTCGCATAGTTACCCTTTATGTGTCGCTCATAAATCAAGAGACAAGAAAATTAAGAGAGAAACGGAAATGAATTCTATATACTCGATGAATTATGCAGAATTGATGTATCTTGTGCATGTATTATATTACTAACTTGGTATATTAATTATAAATATTTTAACATCATGCAAAAAATATTTAACAGGATAATAAAGCTGTGCAAGTGCCTCAAAGCGCCAACAAAATGCATTTATGCATATGACTCAAGCTTGTGGTATTGAAATAACAAAAAAACAGATTGATACAAAGCGATGTGCGCTTAAAAAATACCGCTTCATTTGATTGTGTCAGAGTACATATTAAACATTTCTATAATATCACTTTTCTTGCATATTCTGAAACTATCATTGCCCATTGCAGTATCAACAACCATTTGCAAAAATTCAGTTCTCTTGGAGTCAAAGTTTTCTTTTGATATTCCAAGGATATTTTTCGCATTTGTATAAATTGTAACAAATACCTGTGAGTCTTGAGTTGAAGTACTTTTTACTAAAAAGAAATCATAAAACCACGAATAAGCTTTCTGTAATTCTGATGGATTTGAGTCTGAGGAGATTATTTTTTTTATGTTTTTAAGTGTTAATGCGTGGGATGCATTAAATTTAATTTCTTCATCTTTTCTTAAGTCATAGCAATATGAGTACGAAAAATCATTACCTTCATAATTTTCTGACATTAGAATTAATACATTTGCCACTCCAAATAGGGATATTAAACAGTATATGTAGCCATTTTTATCACCAAAAATTGATATTGAATGGTGTATTGTTTTTGTATTAAAAAAATTATCAGGAAAATACCAGTTTGCTATATTATTTATATTGGGTATTTTTTTTCAAGAATGACATTTCGCAGAATTTTTAATTTGTCATCAACAAATTCCTTTGGCAATTTGTTGAAAAAATAAAAATTCATGGCAATTTTTAAAAAAGATAGAAACATTTCTCCAGAGAAAGAACAAGGCTTCCTCAGTTCAGGCTGGATTCGCTTTGTGTTGCCCTGAATTTTCTCTCTTATTTCGCGCCATGTTTCAGCCTGCTTATCTTCTGGGTATCCAAACTGCGATGTCACAGCATATACTTCATCTTTTAAGCGTTTTAATTCAGCGCTTTTCTTTTCATTGTCTGACGTTATTATTTTTACATCAAATGTTATTTTATCACCATTTTCGTTTTTTGTGATATCTGCACCAAATAAACCTCCTTCCCTATTCCTCATCACTGGTCTGGTGCTGCCATCTTCAAAATCAATTTGAAATTCCACATCAGCGGTTACGCCTCGATCTCTTTTGATATCGAGTTGGTTCGCAAAAATAATCAAAGGTTCTAATAGGTTATCAATCAAAGATAGACTGTTGTTATGCTTTTTGCATAAAAGTATGTTTGTTGAAAGTTTTCCACCGAGATAGTTTGGGAATATATGTTCTAGCGCTTTATTCTTCCCGCTAAGCGGAGTACCACAAATATAGCATTGCCTGCTCATTTCTATCTTCTCCCGTAAGGTTTAGTAACCAAGAAACAACCACGAGTAGCAACTGATCTGAAATCCTATCTTTATTTTACCCTCAGATAGATGGAAAGGCAATGGTAGTGGTAAGCAAGTTGAGGCGACATGAAAGGTTTAGGCTTGCTCGACAATAACGAAGGGGTTGCTTACGCAAGTTAATTTTTATTCAGCAAGACGCCCTTGGAGTTCAGACACCAATTGCGATGGGGCGCTGGCTGAGAACATTATGTGTACTTCTGTTTTGGCACGAGTAAGACCAACATAAAACAGCCGCCGTGACTCGACCTTCTCACGGCTGGTTGAGTCACGGCGTGGTAGTCGCCCAGCATCTATGCCAAACATGATAACAACCGAGAACTCTCGTCCTTTAGAACTATGTAACGTGGTCAAATTGAGACTATCCAGCCCAGTTCCTTGACCTGCAAATTGGCTAATAGTCATTGTTTGGCAATCACCCTCCAAACAACGTCCAATAAAAGCAAGTAAAGTTTCGATGTCATCTTCCATTGTTCGGCATGCTTTCGCCAAATCACTTATTAAGGCATCATATAAATTTTGAAGCCAACGAGCTAAAAGCTCAGACTCATTTTTTTGCCCCCATAATACATCAATAAGTCTTTGCTGGAAAATAAGTCGCGCGTCTTCAGTTGAAAGAACTTCTGCAAATAAACGTTGCCCTTCACTAGTTATGCGCCCAAAACGTGGCAAACCGCTTCTCCATCCACCACAACACCATTCAGCGCACTGCTCCAGCCAACGCATAAGACGGCTTCCACGTGGATAAAGTGCATTCCCATCACTTCGGAGTATTGAAAGCCCCGCAGTCTGAGCAGCCTCGGCAACATGATCGCCTATAAATGCAGCAGGATAGAGAACTGCGATATCGCCAAGCTGCAGATGGGGAAGCCGCGCCCGTATTTCTGGCAACAAAGTGGAGCATAGAAAGGTAGCCTGCGTCGGATAGTGCTCATCCTGTGGGTGAAAATAAACTGTCCCTTCCCCAGTCTCCCTTGCCGACTCATAATCCCTGTCTTCTCCTAAAGCGTAAGTCGAGGCAGTTATAATGCGAGAACCACATCGATAGTTCAAACGAAGCTTGATGGTTTTCACATCACCACGCTCAGATAGCTCTTGAAGTAGTTCTGGACTCGCGCCTGTAAATTCGTAAATAGATTGATCCATATCGCCAACGGCAAAAAGACGCATACCAGTGTTAAAGCAAAGTGCCATCACCATTTGATGGAGAGCCAAGCCTAAATCTTGGTATTCATCAACAACAAGAATGGGATATTTTGCATACAAAGCGTTCCGTAACCAATTATGTTGCTGCAAAGACCTTATTGCCAGCAAGGGCATGTCATCAAAATCAATACGCCCAACTGTTCGTAATTCTGTTTCAAATGTTTCTACAAGTTGGGCGAGTTGAGGATCACGCTCTTTCCACTCCTGACTTGTTCGATCAAGGATCGACTTCCTGTACCTATTCATCGGCAAATCCCAATTTTGTGGGTTTTCTGGGCCTCCTATAGCCTGAAAAAAAGCACGCTCTAAAGCCGCTCTTTGCTCTGAACGCGAGGCTATTTTAAAGTTATCAGGTAAACCCATCTGAGCTACTTTTGCATAAGGAAAAATAATTTGGGTAAGCGAAAAAGAGTGGACTGTTCCAATAAATACGCGCCCTCCTGGCTCAACACCTAGTGCTCCAAGACGTTCCTCCAGTTCTCTAGCACACTCGTTGTTATAAGTGATGCAGGCAAGTCCTCGTGGTGCTTGGACATCTTCCATAAGCATACGAGCGAGTTTGAGCGTCAGAATCTTTGTCTTGCCACTTCCTGGCCCAGCCAGAACAACACAGTTATCTTGGGATTCATAAGCATCCCATTGACCTTTGTTTAAGCGCAGATCTTCTGCAATACGTAGATATAGAGAGCTATTAGACACGGCTAATCACATATTCGATGGCGTTATGAATATAGTCAGGGGGCTTCATACCACCTATGCGCGATGCTAGGCGTTGTGCAAATCGTCCTTTGCCAATTGCTTCAATTAGTTTGAGATAGTTTTTTATATTTAAGGTGTCCGGAGCCTTAGCCCATTCCTCGAGCCAACTTTTCCTTTTATCACTCTCATTATGTTCTTGAAGAGTATCAAGTAGCTGTTCGTTAAAGCCGTTTTTAAATAAGTCCACTTCCAACGTATGAAAATTGGTGAATACACCTAACGAATCACACCGACTGCAAAATTCATCAATATCATCTTGAATTAGATGATTAAGTTCTTGCAAAAGTTCTTTGGGAGATGAGCCAGTTTTGATTTCTTCAGCCAACAAGACAAGGTTTTTGGCACGGTTAATACCGAGAGGCGACTTACCTTTAATAGGATCCCAATCGGTAATAACAGCAAAAGGGATTCCCAACGAACTGAGAAATTTTACGTAAGGAGAAAAATTTGTTCCAGCGACAGAGCAAACTGTTATGCCAAGATAATCCAGATTGTGCCCCAACGCTTCGGCGAATACAGGGACAAGAAATTTTTCGGAATCTCCTTCAACAAGAATGATTCCTCGGGAAAAAAGCATTTCTGCACGAGTCACATCAAGATAGCGCTCAAGGTCCTCTACGTCTTTGTCTGTCAATGGAATACAGGCTGTTGAGTGCCCAATAGTGCCATCGCCTGTATCTTTTAACAAAAGCAGGGATCTCAGCGGAGCAATACTCGCAATATGAGGGGAATGCGTTGTAAGAACAATAGATAACGCATTTTTGTTTTCTCCCTTTGCAAATGTTATAAAAAGATGACGATAAACAGAGCGTTGCAAATGCGGGTGTAAATGGGCTTCAGGTTCTTCAATAGCAAAAACAGTATGGTCTCGCCTATTTTCGTCAATTTGAAGTTTCAACTCTAAAGATTTGAGGGTGAGCAGCACTAGGTTCGCAGAGCCTAAACTCGCTTCAGAAATTGAGCGACGTCCTTCGTCAATTAATAGCTTGATATTTCGATAAATATGGGCAAGGCCTGTAGTTGCAACTCCTAAATTCAGCCTTACGTCTTGCTTAGGTCCACTCATTTCTGTAAAAAGATCTTTAAGTTGCCCTTCAAGTGTCTCTACCGACTCAAATTCGGTGAGTTTTGCTGTAGCATTCTCCATGGCCTCTCTAATTTCATCAAGGTCTTCACGGTCAATACAGCTAAAAGCTCTTTCAAGTAGGGTTCTTAATGGAGAGCGCCGCCAGTTAGCCAATTCTCCCTCTGCATCTCGCAAAGCCGGAAGCAAGTCCAACCGGATGCGACGACGCAAATCGTGACCAAACCGTTTAGTCTCACTTTCGCCACCATAGCAAATGAATTCATAATCATCTTCAGATGTAGGCTTCTTCTCAATGCTTGGCTTAGGGCGAAATTCATAAGTTAACCGAACTATCTGAGGATCGTTGTCAGTTCTAAAATCGGTGAGGACAGCTAATAGGTCAAGATCACTCTCGAAATTTACAATTTCAACCATGATAGTTATTTTGTCTTCTAGAGCAATATCTTTTAGTCCGTCCCAAAAATCTGCCAAAGTTAGCTGCCGCGCGCTATCTGGCAAACTTGGGTCGAATAGTAGTCGAAGGGCGTACAGTAGGTTACTTTTACCAACGTGGTTCTCCCCAACCACGACGATATTGCCATTTAATGAGACATCAAATTTGGCAAAATTTCGAAAATTTTTAATTCTTATCCGAGAAATGTTCAACATTACCTCCAAATCCATTGCATATTGAATTGGTAAAGATACTATCATTAGCTATATTGTTTTCTAACCTATAATATATGCAAATTACAGTTCTCTTTTGCTGAATGTCCCGTTTTTTATATGAAACTCAGTGCCCTTCTTTTGGCAAAAAGAGGTAACGAGGTCAGCTTGTTCATTGTAAAATTCGCGGTGTTTTTTAAATGATGTAACTTCTTTGCTATAATTTGTTCGCCCAAAAATAATTTTGTCTGTAAAGGCTACTTTTTCTAAAATTTTGTTCAAATCCTGCTTAATCAGATTTGGTGTAGGATACGGCTCAATACTTACCCAGGTTTTGCAGCCTTTGTTATGTAATGCTTCTAATGCAGCTAAACGGGCAGCGTAGGGCGCAGCTCCAGGCTCCATGTGCGCTCTATAAGCTTCATCTAACGAAATTAGGGTAATGCCATATTCGTTGTTTTGAGAATAATTAGCCAGTTCTATAGGTAATATGCCTTTGCTTAGAACTATGCATTTTATTCCCGCATCATTGAGTTTTCTAATGGCGGCAAGGCTCATTTGTTCTATTTCTTCATATCCGTACATGAATGGGTCGGTCGTAAAGCAAAGCTGGACTGATTGGATTTTCGACTTTAACCGTGGGATTTCTTTATCCAAAATATCTAAGGTATTTGAAACTAAATAAGGTTTCAGCCAATCTTCATATGAACTGACTTGGCCGAATCGGCGTTTCAGCATGAAAGCATAACACGGGTACTTGCACCCATGAGCGCAACCAAGAACGTGATTCATGGTGTAGTCTCCATACTCCACGCCGGTAACGTAGAGCATCGATTTGCGCTCTATATAGCCAGCCACTTTTTTCATGACTGCTTTCTCCTAAGTGTAATCCGTCTATCTTTACTCTCTTCCCAAAAAGTGGATTCTTTCCCTGTTGGAGTGGTCGCGGGCGTTCGTATGATATCTATCTCTCCATGTTTTTTAAAATCCTCAAGAATTGTATGGATCATGCTAAACGGACATAACAATCCATGCTTGGTGACAAAGCCAGCAAGAATTTTTTTCAATCCAACTTCATTGTCGATTGTGCTTAGGTAATGTTTCAACTTTATTGCTACCTCAGCAGATGTCATAAGTTTATTTTCGACTGTAGAAGTTACTGTATCAACAAAATCTAACAGTGAAAGTTGCCGATTTTGTTGAATATTGATAAATAGTTCATCTTTCCGTTTTAGCATATTTTGAGCCATAAGAACGCAACCATCTTCATGGTTGCATACGTGAATCATCCTATATTTAGGGCGATGCCCAGACTTTAAACGAATAGGCATGTCTAGGACGTAATTATATTTCTGTTGTAGGCGTAATTTATACTCTGTTGAAAGAAGTTGTTCAGCTTTATATCCATCAATTTCTTTCTTATTATAGCTAGCAACTATTTCTTTCCAGTAATCTCCACCAGCGATATTAGTCAGTAGATCTTCAGACTGTTTAGAAGAATTAACCTCTGTTGGAGCATATTCAACAAGGTCATTTAGGTCAGAAAAAGCTTCGTCAGCACTATATGCAACTCCGATGGCACGACACGCATCACGAAAGAAGCCAAATGAGTTGAAATTAATCAGCATTTCAATGCTATAAAAACCATAACTCGCAAATTTATCAAATAGGCTTGAGTCCAAAGCGCGTATGCCATATGGGTCTATATAAAGAAAAATATTGACCCCACGCTTTATGGTAAGAAGTTTTTCAATCTCTTCTTCATACTTTCCTGAAACGATATGAGGCTTGCCGTAGCTATTATTAAAAGCTGCAATATTTTCACTTAACTCCTGTGCATGATTAAGCTCTATAAAACAAGTATCTATTTCACTCTTAGCATTTGTACTGGCTAAACATTTATCCCTAGCTTGCAAGGCTATTATGGGAGAGCCTGGGTTACCATCTTCAAATTTCCCTTTTCCTGCAAAGCAATCGATGTAATAGATTGGCCTACGAGTCATCAAAACCTTTTGGAAATATGGCATTAAGTACCATCCAAGGAGCTGGTCTTTTATCTCTGACCAATTATTTTTTGTTTTAAAAAAATCCTTGTTATCTTTTGCCATGTTTACTTTCCTTTATGGTACCGACGGATTGCCCTATCATTTACTGTTTGGTTACAATTTATTTCCTTTGCGACAATAACTAATTTTCTTGCCGCAACTCGCGTTCTATATCTTCAACAGTCGGCAAGCTGGTTTTTAAATCTTCTGGAACGGCACGAGTTAGTTTGTAGTCTGAAACAGCTAGGGCTTTGCTCATATCTCGAAGGGCGTATTCAGCCAAAAGACCATTTTTTTCCTTACATAATAGCAAGGCAATGGTCGGGTTATCATTTTCATGGCGGAGCAAGTCATCCACTGCCGAGCAGTAGAAATTCAATTTGCCCGCATACTCTGGCTTGAAGGCTCCGGCTTTTAACTTAATGACAACATAACAGCGCAGTTTTAAGTGGTAAAAGAGCAGATCGATATAAAAATCCTCTCCGGCTACTTCCAGATGCACTTGTTTGCCTACATAGGAAAACCCGCTACCGAGTTCCAATAAAAATTCTGTGATATGCATTACCAAATCACGTTCAATGTCCCGTTCATGGGCTTTTTCGCCCACTGACAAGAAATCAAAAACATAAGGATCTTTCAGAACTTCCAGTGCCATATCCGACTGAGCTTCCGGCAAACGGTCTTTGAAATTGCTTACCTTGGGAAGCTGTGTCTGGCGTTCATGGAGTCTGGTTTCGATTTGCATTTGTAAAACGGCTCTTGACCAACCATGTTCAATTGTTTGCAGCCCGTACCAAAGACGCTCATTGTCAGCTTGCAACTTTTCTATCAGGGTAAGAGTGTGCCCCCACGGCAGTTTGGCAACAACCTGTTGCAACATTGGAGCCTCACCACACATTTGGGCTAACTGCCTCATGTATCTAAAATTTCTTGATGAAAATCCCTTCATGTCGGGAAATGCCGTCCGAAGATCATTGGCTAGCCTTTCAATAATTTTCGTTCCCCAACCTTCGGCGGCTTGGCGCTCAAGAATCATCTTTCCTATATCCAAATATAAAGCAACTAACTCTGAGTTGGCAGCCAAAGTGGCAGCCATACGAGCTTTATGAACATGAACTTTCAGGTTAGCTAAAAGAACGTCATACCCTTGAGGAATGATGAGTAAATCTTTATTTTCCATATTAATCCAGCGACTTACTTAATTTAGCAACAAGCTGTTGCCAAATTAGTCAGTAACTATATCTTTTTTAATTTTTGCTACTTAGTTGAATCATAATCTACAACTGCTTCCTGGGCTTTTGCAATAGCCGTTGAAGAAGCGTTCTTAATCACAATCTCGCCATCTCGCTCAATGAATAAAAGCTTGTCACCTTCTTTCACTTGTAGTTTTCTTCGGATTTCGACAGGAACCGTCACTTGTCCGTTGGCCGATACTTTTGCCAGGTTCATATAATCCACCTTAATGAATTCTTGAGATTGTTTGTATTCTTTTAATTCAGCACGAAGAAATCGTCAATAAGGGCTACTTTGTAAATTTTACGATACATATGGATTAAGAAGTAAAAACAGCAATAGATAGTATTGCGTCAAATACACACAAGAATCTGCAAGAACACATATGCAACAATAGAAACACTCAAATATATGTAAGCATAATCTATGCTTCTGCATTCTTAAATCTTTCTACTTATGCTATACTATAATCTATTTTGAGGACAGGACAAGGTTGGTGGGTATACTTTTTAAGTTTACTCCCAACCATCCTGCCCTGCGGGGCTTGTAAAATGCATACTTATTTGCGTTCCGCTCAACGTACATTCAAGAGGCTTGACTCCATGAAAAAGAAGATTGCAGCTGTTTGCTTTATAGGGCTAGCCCTTTATTTGTTTGCCCCAGCCAGCAAAGTTTTTGTAGAAGAAGTACCGCAAGCCTTGCCCCATGCCATTGCTAAGCAAGAATATGGCCTTAATCACCTAGTGATTAACATTGCTGGCAAGTCGTATTATTAAGCCACACAGGCAGAGGCTGAAAAACTTATTTGGGAAGCTTTAGCCGCAGGCAAATCCTTTGATGTAGGCACCATGCAAATCAATAGCTGGTGGGTAAAGTGTTTTAGCATTGACCCTGTTTCGCTACTTGATCCAGCTATAAATAAGGCATGGGGGCAGCGCATATTGGAAGAAGAAATCGCCAGACACGGCTTTGATTGGCAGGCAGTCGGCAAAAATAGTTCGCCTGATTCAGAGCGTGGTAGGCAGTATACGTGACGTATTTATAAACATTATGCAAGCCAGAGCGTCTCTAATACTAAGGAGACAAATTTTGCCAAGCAAGAAACTCGTACTCAGAACGTACTTAACAGCAGAGGAATTTGGCGTAATTAGAGCCTCAGCCAGCAAGGTTGGTAGCATCTGCTGTTGCATTTACAAGTTCACCGGGGTTTACATCAAGGGCTTTGGCTAATCGAAAAACCATTTGCAAGCTTGGCTGTTTTTTACCGCTTTCCAAACTACAGAGAAAAGAGTGTACTACGTCTACACGTTCACTCAGTTGCTCCTGCGTCAAACCTCTTTCTAGCCTGTAAGGCCGAAGTACAATACCAAAAACTTTTGGAATTTTTTGCTTCTCTACCATCTATGTAGAACAGCGAAAAGAAGCATGGTTGTTTTGCACCTATTGGTGAAATTTTACCTATAGGTGAAGAATGCTAAGGAGTGTGTCCCAAATTTGGGGACGCTGTTAAAAAGTTACTTGGCGAGGTGTTCTACCTCTAGAAAACAAGTAATAGTATTCTCTAGGGAGACTAAGGTTATAGATAATATTTTGAGTTGAGGGGTAATTTTGCAATTATTTGCAGCTATCTTGCCTTCACAAATTTTAATCACCAATGAAATAGTCTTTTGTGCTTGCGCCTCAAACGTTGACACATCCACTTTGGCTGTTTTTTACATACACAACTCCATTGGTTAACACACTGCTATATTTAACGCCTCAATGGCAACACTACCTCCACGCACAATTTTAATACGAGTTGCATAATTTTTTTCAAGAAATACAATGAGGTCATCATTCTGACCTTCAGTTCGTACACTTTCAAATATGACTGATGTGCGGCTGTAATTTATTATCTGAATAGTGAATATGCTAGAAATCCTTAAAAGTTCTGTTAACTCATTATCTGAACAGTCATTTATCCGTATAAACATTAATTCTTTCATATGAATAGCGGTTTCTGTATAATCAACAACTTTGATGACCTCGACACTACGACTCAGTTGTTTCTTGACCTGCTCAAAAGTTTTCTCATCACTCGTTAGGCTAATTGTCATTCGAGATACTGTTTTATCTTCAGTTGGCCCAACCGTTAAGCTATTGAGATTATATGATTTACTAGAGAATAAACTGGATATTTTAGCAAGCACACCAATTTCATTTTCAACAAACAAGCCGATCCATCTCTTTTTCATATTGAATAATCCTCCTCTTCTAAGATCATATCCTCAAGAGAATTACCAGGTGGAACAATAGGAAGAACATTTGCTTCTCTTTCAATAATAAATTCAATAACAGTGGGTGCCTTTTGGTTGTTTTTTGCTATTGCAAATGCAGCAAGAATTTCTTCTTCTTTGATTACTTGAATTCCCTTAGCACCATAACTTTCTGCCAGTTTTATAAAATTTGGCGTGTATTCAGGGCAGTATTCATTTGGAGAGTTACAACCAGCAGGGCAACACTTTCTGTAGCGCATGCAAATGCTGGAATAACGTTTGTTAAAAAACATCTCCTGCCATTGCCGAACATTTCCTAAATATCCATTATTCAATATACAAATTATTATTGGTAATTCTTGAACTACAGCGGTTGCCAGCTCTTGAATATTCATCTGAACGCCACCATCTCCTGCAATAACGACAACATCCTTTGTTGGATTTCCAATCTTTGCCCCAATGCCAGCCGGGAGACCATACCCCATAGTGCCCAATCCGCCAGAAGTGAGCATTTGCTTATTCTCATTTAATTCAAGAAACTGCGTTGCCCATAGCTGATTTTGCCCCACATCAGTGGCAATTATCACATTGTCAAAGGCTGTATTTATTGCTCTTATTATTTTTTCTGGAGTCATTCCTTTCATTTTCATAGAAAGAGGGTGGCTCTTTTTCCATTCCTTAATTTGCTCCACCCAATTCTGGATATGGAGTGGCTGTGCTTTCTCAATCAAAGCAGAAATAGCTTTATTAGCATCTGCTACAATCGGAATATCAACAGTAATGTTTCTGGAAATAGAAGCAGAATCTATGTCTATATGTATAATTTTGGCGTGAGGGGCAAATTCTTCAATTTTCCCAGTAATACGGTCAT
>JARJEC010093118.1:0-11218 GCA_030264575.1 Tachinus sp. AB-2021 | reverse complement strand
TATAACACTATAGTGTTTTTCAAAATCTCAATTAAATATTAACTAAACTACATAAATTTCGGATTCGGTTATGGTTACGGTTTCGCCCAAAACCAGAGGAGGAACCGAATATTTGGTAATGGTATGGTTTTGGCTGAAATTCAAGTTTTGGTCGGACACTAGTTATGGGACATTTTGTATTGAAGACTTTGAAATATGAAAAAATGAACACACCATTTTATTACCACACAAATATGAAACATTATTAATATGCGTAATTATTATATAATAATTCTACGGTTTATACAAATTGACAAAGTTAAGTAGGTATAAATTGCCTCATCCTTATTTTGGAACAGTAATATAGATAGCATTATACAATATCAACTACTAAGCGCCCGCGACCGGTAGCCGTCCGAATGAACAATATCCTCTCTCAAATTGACCGTGAAACTACGTCATCAAACAATTTCAAATAATTTTGTCTCTGGCATTATTAATTTAAATTAGCTTTATTTTATATTTTTAATTAGTAAAATTATAAATAAAATATGAAAAAATGATTACCTTAGCAATATTTTTCATTTTGAGTTATTAAAACTTTTCAATGTTTGATTAATAAGTTTTAATAAAATTACTGTTTTTGAAAAAAGTAATATTACGATCTTATATAAATAATCAGCTTTATCAACTTGTTTCAGGAAAAAACCAGAAAGTTGAAAGAAATAAAACTGCTAGATTTTCAGCTAATGCGAACCTCATCTCCTGCAAATGATTTAGGTTATTTCATATATGTTAGTACCGGAAAGGACATTTATAACAATTTGGATTACTACTTACGTATTTATTACGACAGTTTATCAAATCATACCAAAGCTCTTGGTAGTGAAATTGAAAAATTATATCCATACGAAGCACTGCTAGAAGATTGGAAATATTATTGTAGATTTGGCTTATTAATGTCAATAAATCTATTGAAAGCAGTGTTGATGGAAGGAGATGAAATAATCGATATTTTGGACATACCAGAAGATGCTTTTGAAGACTTTTCTTTCTCGGGCTTCAAAAATGAAGAGCTTGCAAATGAACGAATTAGAAATGTTATATTGCATGCCGTTAAAAATGAATATATTTAAATTTATTAACACGTTTTACTTTATTTTCTTAATTCTCTTATTTGTTATTAACTTTTGATAGGTATTTTAACGTTTATTATAAAATATATTAGTTGTTTTTTGTTATTTATTAGCTATACATATATATCTAAGGTATCTACACAGTTATTTTTTTATTACTTTTAATCTAAAAACAAAAAAACTTAATCTCTCAATACTATAAACTAATACTTAAGCAATGTATTCTATGGCAGTAAAACTTCAATTCTTCAATAATACAACTCATAAGTAAGAAAAGTGGTATGCAGCATATTATATAAGAGCTGACATTCCGCGTAGTACCTTGCTACTATTTGAGAAACATACCATACTTTCAAACGTAACAAATAATAAATATAAAACAAAGGTATTTATTGTAATTATTATCAATAGTAAGGCTTTGAACTTTGGCTATAAACAAAAAGAAACCAATCCACATGAATCACAAATCGAAATAGAAAGTTAAAGTTAACATTGGTTTAAATTTTTATATAATTGTTTTCTCTTGTTTAATAAAACTTAATAATATATAGTCAGTTTTTATTTGTACAATGTGTTTAGAAATGCTTTCATTTCAATATTTATGATTTGATGTAAATAATAAAAAGTAAATTCGGACGACGCACATGTATTGTATCAACAGTGTTTTGAAATCGTTTGGCAAAGTATTAATCGTATTGTTGTAAATAAAGCCAAAGTTCTTTATGTTTTGCACATAAACATGAAGAACTTTAATTGGGTAATTGAAGGATGGCTAAATAGTTGTCTCGATCCACTACAGCACAAACGTTAGTCGCAATGTTGTTAGCATAAAGTGAGAAGTCTACATATTCATTTGTCATAGCTGATGATCACCCACCCTTCTGCACTTACCAATAATGATGCTGAAAATCGATATTACAATCTATCAAATAATGACCTCTATACAAAATAAGTTGTGGTAGTTCTAACTATTGAGCTATTTGCAAATTAAGAATTCAGAATGTTTTTTAATTTTATGGTTATGAAAATTAAAAAAAATATTTATATATTATTTATCTACACCAATTTGAAATAAAATATATAAAGGTTGGTACATAATTATTACATATATTACTATAGAAAATATATATTTGGAATTATATTAACAGGTCTTAATTTTAATGTACTTCTCTGTACAGCTCGATAAAAAAGTTTCCGTACAACAAAATACTTTCTTGTTTTCTACAAGGTCTACAACATCGTATTGTGGTGTCCACGACCGTAAGTCGTATTTCTGAGGACTTTAGTACGTATTGTCTCAGCATAATCCGTGTTTTGTAGCGTAAACCGTATTTTTAATGCGAAAATACCGCCAAGATTGTATAATTGGTAACTGTGTATGCAACCCAATATATACTTTAATACCCTTGCGATTTGAGTTCATATTATAACACGCATTTGTTTGACTAAAACTTGTCATTTTACAATAAAAGTGAAAAAAATAATTTATTATTATTTAAAACATTTAAGAAATATGTTTTGTATATTAATTATTTATTTATCAGTAATATTTATATTATAATCTAAATGAACAAGTAAAAATAGTAATTGAATTAAATTTGAAGTGACTTGCAAATAAATGAATCTTTTAAAAATTATTATTTGTGTTACATAAAATTATACAGTAATCCTATGATGCGTATTTAAAAATATTCCTGACATTGATATAATATTTTTTCTCGTGATTCGACAATTTATGAGAATACATTTTGCGGTTATATAATTCAGAGAAGGTCACGTTTAATTTTGCTGTACTTATTATTTTAGTATTATACAATATACCGGATAGATATACAAGCAGATCATTTTATAATTATTACATAAAAAATGTATTTATAAAAAGTTATGAATTACTTAAATATTTAATAAAAATTAACGGCAATTGCAACAACATTTACAATAATTTACAATAATATGTAAAATTACTATTTGGTGTATTAACGTACGATCTACCGAAGCTATACATGCGGTCTACTAATTTCTATTATGCTAAAAATGCATGAAACTGTTTTAGTTCTAAACATAGACATTTCAATTCTATTTTGATTTCTTATTTGTTATTACCGCATCAAAATTGAGTTAAAATTATAATGAACGATAAACTTTTATGCAAATTTATTTTTATTATAGAAAAAGTTGTAACAATGCAAATGCAACCATATGCGTTGTCACAACTTTTTCCAACCTAAAAATCTCCTAGACAATGCAAGCTTCAAGTTTAGATCAACATAAAGTATACTTTACTTATCAGTTTACATCGACTCTCTCTATTATTTACAAGAATTTAATAAAGTTACATTCTTTGTTATTGCTTAATATGCAGGTTTTATAATGTATTAAGCATAATAGATCATGAAACAAAAATAATATTTCAATTTTGAAAAATTACATGGTAACGGGAGTTACTGAAAACATACGTAGATTAAACAATAGAACATATAAATTATATCTATAGATTGAATCTGCAGGTAAACCTAACAGAGTATCATCTATTATTTTCAAAAGTTGAAAAATACTGCTGCAGGAAGTTATTCAACAAATAATTTTAATTAACAAAAAATTGTCACACACACTGACTTGTAAAACCAAAACAATTTCAAACCAGTGCTTGAATCGACGCCTTTTCAAACGTATAATGTATTTTACTATATACTATTAAAACTTTAATCTTCTTATTGGTGTTTGAATTTTAATGGTACATGTATCATTTTAAATATCAGTATATTTAAAAAAATAGACAACAACGTTAATAGTAGAATATGATTTATACTGGTGTGGTACAGAATGGATTTTGCGTTAGATGTGTGTCTGGTTACATAATTTTAATTGCTTAATTATTGTAAGTATGTTGTATTTATAAATTTTCTTTCGAACACATCACGTTTTACTACTCGACTATTTAATATACTACTATTATAGTATCAATACAGTTTAAAAGTTTAAATTCAGTAGAGGATTGCAAAAAAATTAATAAAGGTTTTTTCGTCTATGCATTTATTTGTTTTTAAGCTGTTGCAATTTATTATGTTTTTTTAATTTCTAATTAAATTATGTTTAATTTCTATTTGACCTTACAACTTGTAATCAATAACACATTAAAATTAGCTATGCTATTAAAATAATTATTATTTAAAACAGTTGCCGGACAATTCTTCAAATTGATTTCTATTATTAATATGTAGGTCATTTTTTCTAAAACGCAAATATCTTTTAATGGATTAATCTGAGCAATTATAGCTATGCACATATGTTACATAACTCGTATCCGTGTACTGTGTAGGATAACTAATGCAGATAATTATCACTGCGCTTACAGCACTAACACTATTTTTATTGAGTGAAGGTTAAAGCAATCCCGGTTAAATAGATGTTCGGAGCGTGTTGCTAGACCAGTATATATTATATAAATAGCAATCATGAGTCTAAATGCTAATATTTTAACAAAGCAGGAAGTTCTTGATCTTTTAAAGGATGTAGTGGAAAAAGAAGATCTTGAAGGTAACTTGGAAATCAGTTCTGGATCACAAAAAGGAGATGGATATTTAAGTTGTATGACCAAAGTGGCAGTTGTTGGAAAAGGAAAAGTGTTACATTTCATAATAAAGTGTGCGCCTAAAGCAGAACAGTTTCGCAAATTCGTACCAGTCACCGATATTTATTCAAGAGAGATATATTTTTACAATGATGTTCTTCCGAGTTTTATTAAATTTCAGCAGGATAGAAATATAAGTGAGCCATTTAATGCGGTACCACGCTGCTATAAAACACAAATATCTGATTGTTCTGAATTATTAGTGTTGGACAATATTAAAGAAGGTCAAGGTTTTAAATTATGGGATAGGACACAACATATGGATGTAGAACACGTTATTGCAGTTTTAAAGCAATATGGTAAATTCCACGCAATATCATTTGCGATGCAAGATCAAAATACAGAATTATATGAAACCTTGACAAAAGATTTAAAAGATATAATGTATAAATTTAATTCAGAATTTTTTAAACATGTAAAAATGTCGATAGATACAACTAAAGAATTATTTTTGGGTGACGATGACACTAAAGTTAGAGATGCTTTAGATAAGTTAAAAGATGAAGTTGAATCTTTTTATGTTAGATTGGGCACAGAAGACGCCAAATATAATGTAATTAATCATGGCGATTGCTGGTGTAACAATATGATGTTCAAATATGAGGTAACTATCCTATTACTTTTTAACTATCAAATACTATTATAATACCTACTTAGCAGATGTCTAGTATTTAACTAGCACATTAAAAAGCTTTGGCAGATAGAAGGATCGGACTGACAAATCGCATAAGCAAACCAGTCATCTTTTGGAGCCAATAAAACACACTACCTTGAGTGTATCAAATATATTTTATTTTATTCTCTCTTAAAAAGAAGTAAATAACTATATAATACATAATTATAATAAAATGTTTTGTCTACTAAGTAGAGAAAACGAGCAAAATAACACTGACAATACAATGCTTTAATTTAACAAAAAATTTGGTTAAAAGAGGATAATTATGAGTTAAGCTATGCCATTGTATAAACCGCCCATTTACAACGATTGTATTATAATAATAAATTGATCTATTCATAAGCACAAAGTCATCCACGATAATATTGGTTATTTATATCAGATGAATGACTTGGGTAAGATATTTATAAGACATTCTATATACCGGGTGACAACTGAAACATATACGGGCATATATCCTTTAAATATTTTCTTTTGAAATTTTTATTAGTTAAGATGTGATAAGACCTTACTATATTGTTAGAAATTCAAAAAATATCATTTCCTGCTTAACCGTAATTAACTACTATTATGTGATTTTAAAATGAACACCTGATATATTTTTAGAAATTTTGTTTTAGAAGTATTACTAACATTGCCTCATTTTATTAAACATTTTTATATCACAAACAATTAATAACTTTTTGATGTCATTTGATAGCAAAAAAAAAATTTTACATCGTACAGTGGTTCCAAGTGAAAAACGTTACAATCTAAATACAAATTATGTCATTTATAAATGCATGAAAATTGATTATTTTTGAATAATGTGGCAAAGTAATATTTGTTTGAATAATTCCATTGTATCTGGATGTTGTTGATATAATAAAATTTAAAAAAAATGATTTAGTGTTTTATCTAAATGAGGTTACCAAAACTTCTAAAAATTGACACCTGTATATAAAATAGATTAAAAAATTCAGTCTAGTTAAAATATACCAGGTGTTCCATTTAAAGAAAAAAAGGTGATATTTTGACTTAATTCGAAAATGATATTTTAAAATTTTTTGGCCGTAAAATGGTATTTTATGATGCATTTTAACCCATAAAAATCTCATTAAAAATATTCATAAATAAAAAAGATATGGACGCGTACCTGTTTCAGATATCACCCGGTATAATATTTATATAGTATAGTTTATGTAGTAATTTTGACTCATATTAATAATGAAGTTGAAGTGAAAGGTTTAGATTAACAATAAAATGATTACATACTAGACAAACTTATAATGTATTTATTGTTGTTGTAAAGTATGTAATCATTTTATTGTTAATCTAAATGTACACTCATAAAAACAATTAGCGGATATTTTATGAAAACATTAATATATAAAACAGTTAGTGAAAATATTATTTTCTAATATTTTGTATAGTTCAACAGTAACATTTTCAAACAAAAAACTGAATGCTTTAACACATTGTTACTTGTTTGTACAAGTTCTATTGCTATCATCGCTGGTAAGTATAAATTACAAAATGTATGTAGAGAAGAAATTACTGGAAAAAAATGAAAGTTAATAATGGGTATGATCCTTTCGAACAGTTAAAAAGGCTTGACATCTTGCCAGCATGGATTAAATCAAACTATCAAACAATTCATGTAGAATCATATACCATTCTTCTCTTAGAGCAATTTATAGTTCCGGAATTGTACGTGGTAGTAAATTAGGGGAAAAAGCTGGCCAGTTCTTTCTGTGGATTCCCATTTCATCCAACCAATTCTTTACGATGTTTGCTCGATGTGAATGAATGACTCACTAAACAATACTCTTCCCCATTCATTATGGTCCCAATGCATATGCTCCGCTACCCACATTCTACGGGCTCTTTTATGATCTGAAGTAAGTGGAATGGTCTTCGGGCATATATGTCCATGACAAAACCTTTTAGCTGTAGCTACAAATTCAATTCGAAGCTGTGTTGTATTAAGTGTGCGATTTCTTTGTGCAAGTTGCAAAAGGTATGACCGTCACCGACATAAGTTGCAAAAGGTGACGGTCATTTCTAGGTGCTGAATACCTCCAGTTAGATTTAAATGATTCCAAAGTCGAGAAATTACACTTTGGCTCACTCCAAACACCTGAGCAACAGTTTGCTGCTTTCGTTCACCTTCCAGTTGACCTACGGTTCTCCAAGCTTCTGATTCAGAACAGATCATGGTGTTTCTCCATTTTTAAACGCAATTAAAATTAAAAATCACCACTATTAATCTAAAGAAAATGAAAAGTGCAACTGAGTCCAAGAGTGCATTGGCGCGAGCTTCTATACCGTTCGACAATGATCGCATTAAAACTTGCACAAACAAGTTCAAACACGGCAAAACAGCCTTGCTTAAAAATGTTGTATATGAACTATAAATAATATTAGAAGATAATATTTCCACTGGCTGTTTTTTTATTAACGTTTTCATAAAATATCCGCTAATTGTTTTGAGCAGTGTATATAGCTTTCACTTAATTGTTCATATTTTTTGTAAATTTTTTTATACAGCCTTTTTCATTCTTCGTCGTTTGGTGTGTTTTATATGTATGACTGTGTTTGTTGTTCTGTTATTTATTATTATTATATTGAAGTGCTAAGGAAGGTGGTAATGTTAATCAGCGAAACGTTTGTTTCATTTGATGTGATAAAAATTAATAAATTAAACAATATTGTCGTTTTGCCGTTTTACAACCTATTGATGATTGTAGATTATTATAAATTAAAATAAACAAATTACGACCGCATGGAAAGTTTCACAACTTATATTTATATTAATATTATATCTTTCATTTAAATAAGCAATTTTTATTAATGTGAAAAAATTGTTACAGGAAGGAACCAACAAATTAAAAGATATAAAACTTATAGATTTTCAATTAATGCGTAAATCATCGCCAGCTAATGATCTAGGTTACTTTTTATACGTTAGTACTGGTAAAAACATATATAACAATCTGGATTATTATCTGCGAATATATTATGACAGTCTTACTAGTCATACAAAAGCACTTGGAAGTAACATTGCAAATTTATACCCATACGAAGCATTGCTTGAAGACTGGAAATATTACTGTCGATTTGGTTTATTAATGTCATTGAATTTATTAAAAGCTGTGCTAATGGAAGGAGATGAAGTATTTGATATTTCAGACATTCCAGAAACTGGTATTGAAGATTTTTCGTTGCACAGTTTCAAAAAGGAAGATCTTGCAAACGAGCGAATTAGAAATGTGATATTGCATGTATTTAATAATGGATTTATATAATAATTTATCTAGGAATGCTATTTATTTTTCATGTTTGCACAAATCTACAGATAGATTACAGTCTGAGTATATTTTATATCAATTGAATAGAATAAAAGACGTTTTAATTTAATAATTAATGTTCAATATAATTAACAGCAACAAAATAAATTAGGTTAGTCATTGTATGTACTTTTAATTTAAATCTTATTTAAAATAAAGCATCATAATGAGTATTATTAAAATAACAATAATAAATATATTAAAAACAAATGACTTAAATGATTTTGTTACAACCTATGCCTAGATTAATTATACAGGGTGTTTTTTGCAAAAACATCCACACTGAAAATGGAAAAATAAATAAAAACTCCCAAAGTACGTAATTTTTTTACTATGTGACTATTTTGAAATGTGTATTAGTTTTCCTAAATCCTTTAATGAAAAAGTTAATCAATTACCTCATAAATTTAATTTTGGAAAATATACGCGATTAAACTCAATGTAAAAAATGGCCATAAGATATGTTAGTCTTACCTCAATAACAAAAATCGGATAATAATAGAAAATGGCTGAAAACCACGCTTTTTTCGAAAACAAAAAACAATAATTTTAGTAGATCAATAAACTTACTGATATCCCAAAATTAGCTTTAGACTGTCTTATCAGAATTATTCTAACATTCTTAGTTTTTATGATAGAGTATTGTAAAGTACAAATTTGGTATTATCGAGGATTGGGTGGTTTCGTAGACCATGATTGCAAAAAGAAATTCCAGATATATTAGTGTAAAAAACATCTACTCTGAGATAATGTGGTAAACATAAATAATTTACTCACAGAAAATATATTCCAACAATTTGGTCAAACAAGGAGACCCGATCTCCCATAAATCATTTATTTTGTTGTAGAAAATCAAGCTTCTATTATATTATATATTATAATAAAAAAAAACGGCAACATAACTTAAAATAACTCAAAAAGCTATTAAAATTAATTTATGAGATAAATTGAGCAAGAATGAATATTGGCATTCTTGTACAAAATTAACAGATGTTATGAAAAGAATAGCAGAATGTGACAATAGTCAAGACTCCAAACAAGGCGGAACAACATCACGGCAATGGAAATAAAAATGTTAATAATAAGAAAAAGGTAAAAAAAAACATATTACTCCCACTTATCTATATTCTACATAATATATAACATTTTAAACGCCTTAAATTTGAGATGTTTTTTTAATTTTTTGAATTAAGGACATGAGGGCAATTAAACAATTGACCAAAACACAAAACAAACAAAAAAAACAAAAAGGGCAATTAACCCAAAAATAAACTAACCAGTAAAGACAAGTAAATTATTGAATGATTTCACAATTAATAATTTAATAAAAAAACTAAATTTAATCATTTAAACATTACAACTGAAAATAGTTACTAAAAACTATTAAATTTTTTTTTTTAAATCAACATTTTTTTATATTCAATTTTCAGGAAACAATGATTATATATATATACACACACATATATATATATTTAATATCAGTTATATTATTTTTATTATACATTATAATTTACACAAAAAATTGTTATAATATTTATAAAAAAAATACATTGAAAATATACTAATAGTAATAAAATACACCAAAACACAAATTATGCATAATGTCTCGTTACTAAATATTGTACCCCAAATTTAATCATTTAAAATTGAAAAAGAATGGGTACGTTCAAACCAGTAAATATTTGTTTTGGTGTTACATAATTTTCTTCTTTTTGGAATCGTTAACAGTATTTTGATTCATTCAGTGTTTTGACACATCCATTATCTGAAGGCAGCATAACTAAATTAATTAGAGTACATTCTAGACCTAGATTGTCATCTTCATCAAGCAACAATAGAGCTTCTTCTGTATATATAATTACTTATTAAAAAATAATTTAAATAAATATTTTTTTTTTAAATTAATTGATCAAACCTAGTATACAATTACACAACTAGGATATGTTTTGGGTTGCATATGGTTTTAGTAATCATGTTATATATATATATATATATATATAGATCCATAGATATGTCTAAGTTGGCGTAGCTATAAAAAAACCATAATAATCTTATTGTTGGATTGCATATGGTTTTAGTTAACATCAGCGTCCTACATATCGTACATCTCTGGATTGCACTAATAAGCATTGCAAGTTTATAATCGATAGTATTCAATTTTATTTTAAGTAATTATTTAGTTATATTATAATTTATCTATTTTCGCTGGTCAGTGTTAGCGATAATAATACATCATCAACAAAATCAATAAATACATACCCCTTTGTAAACAATAAAATGTACTTTATGTAAATAAGTAAATATGACACAATTCAATATAAAATATTTTATTTTATTGTGCCATTTTAATTTTATTCATTGGCACAAAAATTCGTGCCCAATTTTCTATTATTACCCGAGTTGAATAAAGTAGCCAAACAAAACAAAAACAATAAACAACACTCTTGAAATACATCAAGTAAGCGTG
>JARJEC010093083.1:0-41439 GCA_030264575.1 Tachinus sp. AB-2021 | reverse complement strand
TATATATATATATATAATACAATTTAAGAGTTAAATTTTTATCCGTAAATGCCGCAAAAGACAAATTAATTTTTTCTTGTTTAGTCCAACTATTGATTTTTCATTAAACATTTTTAACTATTTCTTTGTAAGTCCATTCACTCTATAATTGTTAGCGACTGCAAGAAAAGTTTCATTGTGTAAACATAATGTATTAAACTTGTTAAACAATAGAAATTCTCAAGCATGCATTTTTTTAAAGCAAAACACATCCGCTATTAACGCATTTCCTTCGTTCCAGAAAGCTTTATTTTCAAACATGCACATTTTTAAAGTAAATAATTACTAATTTAATATTTATAACTCGTAGATGCAATAATTAATTTAATTCGTAAAATATAAACTGTGAATTTATACATAATGTTGTGTAATGTTTTGAATACACAATTATTTCATTTGAGTGATTTTATTATTCTACAAACATATTACCACGGACTCGTTTATCTACGTGTGGCCAATATTTCAAGTGTTGGCTTTTCCTTTTTGTTGAGTTACTGCTTGCTTTATTGGTTGGGTTTATTTACAGCGCGATATAATAGTATTTACTAAATAACTTAAATAGAAATATTTATCTATATAGTTGTAGAAGCAAGATTTATAGATTTTACAAGAATGTAATGAGTTTGAATGGCTTTCATTACTTCAACCGTGGACGTAGTAAAATTTCGCAAAACGGGTTGTTTTTTAAATTTTATATTATATAATGTAAGATTAATAAAACTAATAATAATTTAAATTTAATGCTGGTTTGAAACATAATTATTTTATTGTTTAAAATTCATATTAATATTATCATTAAATTTTAACCGTATTTTTATCATGGTAATTTAATTTCTTAGCATTATTTGGTGTTACGTCAAAACATTTTGTTAAAATTAACAAAAAGATTGTGATTTTCTCCTACATTAGTAAAATTATGGTTGGAACTATATTTTTTATTAAATTCATTTCTAGATTATTTCAAATAATAATTTTATTTGCAATTTAATTTACTATATAGAGCCTAAGATTGCAATAGAATTTTTATAATTATTAATTGGAGTAATGGCATTGTAATTATTTAATAATTATAAATATTCTAATTAAGTTTACATCGCTTTATTATAAATTAAAAGTATCAAATTAAAAAAGTTATTGTGCTTGAACATTTACCAAAATAACTTAATATTAATTAATTATCATATGGCTTTTAAAACTATCAATACGTTATTCAACGCAAAGACAGTACAGGCAAATTATTAAAAGTTATCATTCAAAAAATGTTTTATTTTCTTTATAATATAGTTCTAACAACTTAATCTATTACGCAGCCTAAATATTTTTGGATTTTATCAGATATTTTACGAGCTATAGACTACCATACTAACCCAAAATAGGGTTAAATTAGTCAAATTTTTAAATAATAAAAAAAAATTATAAACATTGATAGAATCGACCGTTACTAAGTGAAGGATTTGAAATAAACTACTATGTTTTTCATCACAATTTATTTAGTCACACCGTGACTGCAGTTTCGACTGACCCTCTGTCTTCATCAGACGTTAAATGAGTACACTGATGTAACGATTGTGATAAAAAACATAGTAATTTCAAATCCTGCAAAATTATGAACAATTGCGGGCTGTGTCGCAATATAATAAATTCTTTTCTTAACACCAAACCGATTTATATCAAATTTCATTATTTTGAATTGTTTAACTTGTTTTTACCAAGTAATTCTTAATTTTTATCTTAATTCTTCAATTTTATGTCAAATGCCATTATTACTTTGTAATTATTAATCCCTAATCTCTTTTGTATACCTGTAGTTTTTATAATTATTTTTGTTTTTATTTCGATTTTTTGTAAATTACTGTTTTTAATTCCTATTAATCTTACCACCCTAATCATGCTATTTTGTTGCAATATGTTTTTTCTCTTTAATATTTATATTTGATTGAATCTTCGTCAGATGATGAGCTAGCATGTAGGATGTGTGCCTACAAACTTTTTCTTCTTTATCCACCCAAAATTTTAATACATTCTCCTCATTTCCACACCTAAATCTTGCAATCAACTTTATCTACTTTTTACTAAACCTGTTATATTCTAAGTACAGTGGCACGTGGCTGTTATTATATTTTTATAATTCTCATAGTACCTAGTCTCGTTCACACGTGTTTTTCTTTCTTGTCTTTATGTTCATTTTTTGCTTTCATTTTCTAATCATTCTTGTAAGATTCTGCATTCAATTGTATCTCTCAATCTCTCTTCAAACTTATCGCTTGTTTTCCCGCTTCCATCGTTATTTTGTCCCTTTTTATTTTCTCTAGAACAATATATGCTGGTGTTTCCCTATTCCCATCTCCAATACTTTGCATGGATTGACCCCAGCTTTTCCTGTTCATTTCAACCCCAAACTTCCGCTCCATATAACATCACATTCCTTACTAAACTATCAAACATCATACCTTTAATTTATATACTCTCAAACTTTCTTTCACTTATTCCCCATACTTAACCCACCATCTTATTTGCCATTCGCGTTAGTTCATTTATATGTCTATTCTTATTATTATTCGCACTCATAACATAAATATTTGAATGTTTTTACTTCACCCTTCCAATATCATGGCATAGATCTTGTATGTCGTACACATCAATGTTATCCCTATGTAGTTTTTAAGCTCGTCTAGTTTTCCACCTTTGTATATTGGCCACACAAAACCGTAACTCCATTAACTTGAAAAACCTTCCATACTCTCAATCTCACTTTCCGTTCAAAACATTCACGCTTCATTCTCTGTACCATCCACTCCCAGCACTTTACCTTTTTTTAGTTTTCAAGTTTGACTCCATACCAGTTCTTTAAATATTTCAGTAAATTTCTTAATTGTAAATCTGTAATTTTGAAACTTTAATTGTCTGTATTACGCCCTCCAAAACTCAAATCTCTACGTCCAAGAAAAATACCAAAAAAACGCCTGATCCTTCTTGGGTGGATTACTCTGTATAACAATATCAATTGTAAAAATTGTTTTATACTAAATATAGTAGATTATCATAGGCCTCGGTTCCACCTTGGCCTATAATAATCTTCCTCGAATGTTATAATGTACCTACGTTTGTTGTAGCTTAAATAACTATTTTTAACTTACCGCATCGAAAGTGACATTTGACGCACTTAGTTGGCAACCGGAAATCTACGTTTCCCGATCTACTAGACCGGGAAAACGTACAGAAAAACACTGAAATATAATGGTTAAATTTTATGGACCTAGGGGTCGGCGGAGAATAATTATGAGCTATAACATTGTATTAAAGCACTATATTGTATTAAAGCCGTATAAAGCCCTTTTACAATTTTCATATTATAATAATGAATCAAATCAAAGGATCAAGGTTATCTATGATAATTTTGTTTTGCAATTTTAAACCTTTAACTGAATTGTGTAAGATGGTGACATATTTTACTTACTTTTTAAATCTTAAGTTACAGTTTTTGCTCGATTCAAAAAATAATGTATCCCCCTTCGTATACATGGCCGCGTTGTTGGCGTTTGCAATTGCTCTAACTAAAAATATCAGTTTTGTTTTTAATCAATTTTTTTGTATTTTAATTAACAATGTAATTAATAATAACTTTGCTAATTGTGTGGGCTATACTCTGTAATTGGTTACAAGTTATAAGTACTTTAACAAACTTATAAAGAGATGATGCTCATCATCCACCGCTTAATTATTGACGATCCATATGTTAATAAACTTTTCCGATATATTTTCAGTCACATTACCAAATTATCCAAACAATTGGCGTTTCAAAACAATCCAGCATATTAGAGATAAGTTCTGACAATAAACAATAAAAAAATACAATAGAACAGAAAGATAGGAATAAGCGCTATGCATCGTAAAATAAACCAAAATTCCGTACATATTTGACGTATATTTGTGCATTATGCTATTAACAGCATAAATAGTAATATTAAAAAAAAATAAGATATAGTTTTAACTTGATTTATATCAAATCATATATTAACAACTCTACAGATAATTTTGTCGCGGTAATTTTTTCATACCTGTATATCCAAACTCCAGTATAGTATATATATATATATATATATATATATATATATATATATATATATGTCAACGTATAAAGTTAGCCTGAAATAGATATTACATATAGTTCTTAAATATGTAAGAATTTTTTGCTTAATGAAATATACTAAAAGAAATAATTTTTGATATAAAACATAATTATGACGCGATAGGACGTAGTACTTTGGTAGTGACAAAGTGACAGACCACGCGAAATGAGTAACAATATGGAGAACAAAACTGCAGAGTTTTCCTTGAAAATAGATTTCGATATTTCACTTCATCCATTTGTGAATTTGTGACAACGCAAAATAGTATAAAACACTCTCGCTAAGCGTTTTGTGTCGGAATTTCAAACGCGTGCTTGAATCGATGCATTCTCGAACTCGTATTTTAATATACTATTTTAATACGAAAGCTTTATATTAAATTATATTTTTATATTGATTTACGTTTTGAGAGAAAACATCTCTTTAAAAAACATTAAACCAATTGAAATTACGAGCTTACTGTAGATATTGATGTATAAATACAATTGTTCTGAACATAATATTAAACTAAATTATTAAATACCTATACAATTAATAAGTTTTGTTTACTCAGAGCTGGACAGCAATCCCAGAAAAATAATTAAATATGTTTTCATGAATTAATTCAAAATTACAATAAATTAATATTTTACACTTCGTCTATCAAATTGTGTTTAAGTTTTTTTTCTGCAATTTTTAATTAAATTTGATTTGAATTTTGAATTTTTATTTTTGCAGTACCTTATATTTATAACATCATCAAACAAAATATTTAAAATAACTATATTGTATAACGTGAATATAAAATCTAGCTCAACGAATCAATTTTTCGCTCAACAAGGCACCTTATCAGAAATTTTTTATAATACTCGTATCTTTGAAGATAATTTGAAAAATTTAAACAAACCGAAGATTATTGACATTATGACCATAGAAAAGTTAAAATTATAATTAACTCTAGCGCCATTTAATAATTTATTATTAAAAAAAAATACTAGTGACTTAAAATAAAAAAGCTATTATCTAAACAATAATTAATTACTGGTGGAATCTGCAACACATTGCAGATGATAATTTGATGATTATAATAATATATAAATTATATGAAACAGTTAATTCGTGCGTGCCTTCCGCCTTGTTAGTTGTGAAATTAACTAATTCGTGCACATTAATAATTTAAAGCGTTTCCTTGAATGAGAGAAAGGTCAGTAACAATCTGACATTGGAATGTTTTAATTGTTTACATTGAATAATTATCTAACCAACAAAGATTTTGTTTAATGTATTAATATAATTGCTTACGATTAGTTCAAATTAATTCTTAATGGCACGTTAACATCAATATAAGTAAATGTAAACAAACAATGATGCATCATTAAGTAAAATCAACCATATGTGGCTCATCAGTTCTTACCTATTTTCATTCGTTAATTGTCATTCGAAACGTTAGAAAGTATTTCCATATAAGCAATATATAAAAATTCATCAATACTGACAAGGCGTTACAATAATTTCCGTGCTGCATTTTAGAAAGGTCATCGTATAAATCGCACATATGACACACATAGAATGCGTGCATTTCTGCATAGGCTGAAAACAAATGGCAAATTTGTATTGTTGGCAAATAGCAATAATAATTAACATGCGTTTAACATTTTTAACAAAAAAAATTCTTGTTATT
The DNA here is from genome assembly GCA_030264575.1 of Tachinus sp. AB-2021. NCBI lineage: Eukaryota > Metazoa > Arthropoda > Insecta > Coleoptera > Staphylinidae > Tachinus > Tachinus sp. AB-2021. The sequence goes on along the minus strand of JARJEC010093083.1, from coordinate 35,610 downwards.
AATTGCAATGTTTTATTTGCGATTATGCACTTTTTGTCATGGTCTGTATTGGAATATTTACACTGTCAATTAATTTGAATTACGAGTATCATGCAGTATCTAGCACAACTGAAAATTTTGTGAAATTGTGCCAGGTTTTGTATTCCAAAATTCTGTTACTTCTCAAATTCTTCCACACAATGTACACGTAAATTAAGAATTTGCATTATACAAGTATACGACAAATTTTTAAATTTGTAAAGTGGAAAGTGTATTCATCTCACAATTACAGCACATAATTAATTATGACTATCCTGATAGTTAATTATAATTTTAAAAATGGTATCAGTAAGTGACAACTGAAGACGAACAATTTGACAAAGATAGTGTGTTAAAACCTATAACAATAATAAGACCAAATTTTCACTTATTGGTGTGAGAGATATCTACTAGAAGTTTAGTAAGATCCTGTTCTGTAAGACAGCTGTTAGTGTTTAGTTTACCTAAAAATGTTATATACATAAATTTTACTAATTCTACGTGCGCTTAATGAGGTTTTTTTCTAACAGAACTGAAAATTACCACACTACCACGTTTCAATACTGCCATTCCTGGGGGACAATCTCATTAGAGATATCGAAACGGACAAAAAGGGCTTATTAGTTTCCTCTACTGTAGCTAACTCTTCAACTTTTGGACTTTATTTTATTATTATAGAAAATTGTGATATATCAGATCTATTGATATAAGCCGCACATACTAGAGGACTTTTATCTGTAGGTTGTAGCAAAATATGCTGCAATCTTCACTGAAACATTGACCAACGTAACTACGGTGGCCGCTCGTCGTTCCATTATTTATTAACATTTAAATGTAAACAAATACATAATAAATAGTTGTCATTTCTCAAACTGTAAATATGTTACTGTAAGGCGTAACCAGCGGTAAATGCTAACATTTTATAGCTCTGTATTTTTATTGTGCAAGTTCAGTATTTTCTGCAAACTGCTATTTTTCACGTATGTTTTGAGGAATCACTAAAGATGCACTGTCTATTTTTATTGAACAACCAAATTGCATCACTTGGATACATTTCAATCTGTCAGACCCTTTTTTATTTGGTTCATCTCTATTTACGTGATCAACATGTTTACCACGTTTTGATTGGCACGGTTGGACAAACCGTTAAGATTATGTCTTCGTTTGCCATCTACGATTTATATACCCATATAGCATAAAGTTTTGATTACCAGATTATAAAATTATATTTTGTTATCATAGTGAATTGGTTTTCAATGAATTGATCATTCGATAAATTGATTTTCCATAAACTTACCGTGAACCGTAGTATAAAGTTCACTGCCTCCAACAACAATCTTGTCATCCTTTCTCACATCATCACCACACACTCCATAATTTCCGGTAAATGTATGTCGTCAATTTTTAAGTATTAAAACAACTAATAACATATTTTGTATTACTTTATAAAAAGTATATTAATTTTCTACATACCTGTATATGGAAATGTTAAAGTTGTGGACTGATCTGTAACAAACAAAACGTAATATTTTAAATATTAATTACAATATATTAAATTGAAAAAAGTTGATCCAAACTTCGGCTTCCCTGACTAATTAATACTAAATATAAAATATAAAATTACTCTAAAAGCGCATATTCAAAAATCAAAAATCAACCGCTGTTTTTTCACCATTTTTGTTAGTTATAAAAAACGACTTAATCGGGCCAAATACAAAATTTTATTGTTATACAGCATGGAACTTTTTTTACTACCATCCTCAATACACAGCTCTATCCTTAAATATAAAAGTTAAAACTCATGTTTTAAGTAGTTAGTTGTCATCAATTGATTAAAATGAATCGACTCAAAATAATTAAATTATTTTAAGATAATTAATTTTTATCTATTTCAATTCGTAAAAAAATGTAGTATACAACTTTTATAAATCTTTGGACATTCGTTTTACAAAATATTTGCTTCCTTACGCTTCGGTGGTAATTAAAGGTTTTTGGGTTTGGTTTGCTTTTTGTCAGCTAATTATTTATATTTAATTCAATTTACATTTCTAATATTTATAGAAGCTTACTGCTACACAGTCCGGGCACATTAGTTTTCTTCTGTCACAGCGTTGAATTTTTTTATTTGTTCTTTGCATCCGTTATTATAGACCTTCCGACTTAATATTATTCAGAACTCCTCAAGAAAGCACAAAGCCTTTAGAGGTACTTTAGATATAATAATATTTTTATTTGATAGGCTCCGTAGTCTATCCAACATTAATTCTCCTGCCCAGTTTTTAGTAAAAGATCCCAATTTTATGTGTAGCTGCTTAAATCAGTCAGTATCCCCAACCGTTCCCCGTAATTGGTTTACGTTTTATTTCTCTGTAAATGTAAGTGTGTTTTAACCACACAGCTGAAGTAAAACTTATTACAACATTTATATTTTTTTATTGATTAGCAAAATTGAACCCGGAACCCCTAGCATTGTAGACGGTCACTTAATCGTTACACCACCAATATCGGCTCATAAATTCTTAAATGTGTACCAACATCATTTATTATATGTATCTAACACTGACAAATATTAAATTGATTTGACAAATTCAATTTGTTTATATTGGATGTTGCTTCATCTAAATCATCATTAATTTTAGAAAAAAAGAAGAAATCGATAAGTGGAATTCAAATGACGGCCATAATGTATTGGCTTGATAATAAATATAAACGTCCGCAAAAAATTGTATTAAAGTAAAAATTTTACTTCAAAAAAGCTTTCTTTATTTAAATGGCTTGATATTTCATTTTCTTGGCATGCTTAATTCCATGTATTTAATTTTATTCAAAATAATTTCAGACCATAGGTGTTATTATTCATTGAAATTAAAAGTTAATAAACATATACAAAATAAAGTTACAATAAATTACATTAGACAGTACTGTGATATAATATAAATCTCTATACGATTAATAAATAAAGTCATAATAATTAATAACAATCACGTTAGACTCGCTTCATTAAATTCATATTAACTATTTCACTTCACTCAGTCTGCAACATGTGATATTTAACAAACACAGCAATAAATAGCATTCTTTCATTTGTCTGCAATTATTAACCTAACGTAAATATCTCAAATATTAAAATGCAAAGACTTCATGCAAATGCAATCGTAAGTAGTTATTTCTAATATGACATAAAAATTGCTGCAATTTACATTTTCAGTGAACATAATTTGAATTATTTCTACTATTTATAGTGCATAATTTTATAGGTACTATTAATAAAAGTGATATTAATTAATAAATTTTACATATGAAAGTTGAGAAATAACTTTAAATGATGTACTTTTATTGACAAAATTGCTATCTTTCTCCATACTATGATTATGTATACTAGTTATAAACAATTCTCGTTTTTCACGCAACTTATAGCCGCATACACAGAGTGAACGGTCAAATATTTGGAATACAAAATGATGATTTTGAGAAAAATGTTTAAAAAGTTGTACGATTTAAAAAGTTTTATTCATGGATCATATCAATTGGAGCTTGAGTGGGCGGCTTATAGTCAAGTCAAATTTGCCAAAAAATGCCCGGTATTTAGAAATCTTTTAATGCTAAGATTGTTCTTCAAACAAATTTGGTTTTTTGTGTAAAAAATATGTCACTAACAATTGCAATATATAAATATAAATTTGGAATATTATAATTATTAAATAATTATAATAGCATTACTGCATGTTGTAATATGTAGTAATACCATTGCGAGACGAGTGGTTTAAGAAAAACTATCCGGGCGCAGGGTAGGGAAACATCAGGTACACAGATGGGGCCAAAAACCAAAATGGCACCGGTGCTGGAATATATAAAGGCAAACAATGGGGGAAGCGTTTTAGCTTTCCCTAAGTAAATATACCTCAGTTTTCCAAGCAGAAGTGGCCGCCATTGAGCGTTGTGCCAGGCACATGGAGTCGGGAGTTCAATTCAATAGACCAATTACCATCATGTCCGATAGCCAAACAGCATTAGAGGCGTTGCGATAGCCAGTAATAAAATCCAAACTGGTCTTGGATTGCATAGATAGCTTGGAGGCACTTGCCACAAGCAACAGAGTACGCCTGGTCGGGACACCAAAATACCAAGGCAAAAAAAGCGAACGTTAAGGCCGACCAGCTAGCCAAAGAGGGAAGAACTAGGATTATTAGAGCAGAACCCACATTCGAAACCGGAAAAGAAATAATTCAACGCAAACTTGCAAAGGAACACAGTAACTTGTGGAAAAACTGTTAGGGGATAAATCACAAAAGATTATTCCTAACAGAACCAACACAAAATAAATCGTACCAATCCGCAAAGGCTCACAGGGCTGATTACCGGACACTTTGGTCTTAACAAGCACATGCATGGATTGGGTATATAAGAAAATCTAATGCTACGGATGTTTTTGGGACAAAGAGACTCTGCAGCATCTGCTGTGTGAATGCGAAGCATTTAACATGCGACGCACAGTTCACTTTGGCAAGCACATGCTAACTCAAGAAGAACTGAAAACAATCGCTTGGCAAAAACTCCTGGATTTCAAGGAAGAGACAGAACTGCTAAAGGTGTAAGATGTCAGAGGTGCACAATAGGACCATCAGGACCGTAGTGCAGGGACGCTTGAAAAACCAACACAGGAGGGGAAAAAAAGTTGTAATGAATATTTCAGCATGGAGTAATATCAATGTACTTCTAAATTCAATCTTATGCGCGGTTTAATAATATAATTTAAAAATTGCAAATAAATTATTTTTTGCAATAAACAAATGTATAGATGTACATATTTATTTTTTGCCCATTTATCAAAAAAAGGTATCACAAAAAGTATATTTTTTTAAAGTTCTCTAGCACTAGTATTTCTATGCCGTGTCCATTAGAGTCGGGTTTAAAGTTTTTTTAATGTGCCTCGGGGCATACTGTGTTGCTTTGTTTCGAATTCGCCCGACTCGAGAAAATCGAATTATTTTATTATTTATTAATTATATTTATTATCTCTATAATCTTTATAATATAGTACAGCTATAATAACTAGTAAAACCAATAAAAAAAATTGTATCTTAATTGACTACTAATTATTTTTCGCATAAAACATGGAGTATTTTTCAATTTATATCGTTCTTTGCTTTCCTATTTCGATATTGTTCAGATTTGTTGTTCCATACAATAGAGTTTTGCTTATAAATATTAATTAATTCAACAAATTCTTTATTTAACCTTTTTTCTTTGTCTATGCAAGACATTATCACAAAAGCACGCAAACGACACGCGGGATATTTTTTAATTTATATTGTCCTTTGCTTCTCTACTTCGATAATCTTCACACTTGCTGTTCCATAAAATAGATTGATAAATAGATAAATGTAATTAACTCAACAATTGTTGTATTTAACCTTTTTTCTTGTCTATGAAAGACATTATCACAGACACACGCAGATACCTCTCAGTAATACTAAACCGCGTTCGACTTCTGATAGTAACTGTCGACATAAATATTTGAAGCATGTCCACACGCAAGAAACTCTCGGCAATAGGTAATTTTCGATAGTTACTCTCAGAAACGTGTCCACTTGAGTGAATCTATTCAGAGCTAGTCTCGAGGTCAATTTCTCACAGGTTGACACATATCATAACGCTGAAATATATTGTCGGAAGTATTACAATTAAAACTTCTAAATCTAGACATACAACCTTGACATTTTTTACAATTTTTATCATAGTAAGCCCTAGCATATGTAACATTCTTTGTTCATATACAAAGTATTTTAAAAAATGTTCACTTTTTTAGAAATGGTTAAAGAATCATTATAAAGTCGGATTTCTACAACAATTTACTACAAGAATTACGGCTTTCTTTGCCTTCTATATATATATGACATGCGGGCGACATATAATGTCGGAAAGGTAGTATCGCAATGATAGATATTGAAAGATATATGCATAACTTCCGTTTCAAAAAAATGTCTATAATCTTAAAATTTATAATAGTCAGTACACTGTAAAATTGCAACGTATTACAATGAAAGTTGGAATCAAATAATAGACAGCACAATATCAAAAAAAAATTGTTAATAAGAGGTGATTAAAGAAATAAATAAAACATATGCCAATAATATTTTATATAAAACCATATACAAGGTGTTTTTTATAACAAAACACAAACTACAACTTCTTTTTTAAAGACTGAAATGTAGTATTTTTAGCAAAGTTGTTTAGTTTTATATTATATACTAATGTACGAAAATATAAAAGTGACAAAAAAATAAACATTTACTTTTTTTTTGTTATAACATAAAACAAAACTAAAGGACTCGTGGCGTACTAAAAGTTAGCAATTATTGAGTATGCCAATTATACTTCAAAAACATGGATTTGTTAACATTACTTAATTTATATGTCAAATATAGTGTAAACAGTGTAAACAAATTCTTACCAACATAATATATGATCAACATATTCAATTAATATTTGCAGAATTTTAACATATATTTTGAAATAAATACCAAACCTGTATCCTCAATTGAATCTATTTCATTTATTAATTCAAATCAATCCTATATAATGGGTTTATTGTCCCGTTTCGCATTATATATGAATTTAATTGGGATTTTTCGAAGTAAATTATTCATATCTTCTCACCAACTTAACCAATCTTAACCATCTTCTGAGGGACACAACGAGAGCTGGTTTGCAATGTATTTACAAAATTCACGCCTCTAGTTTCTAAACTTTTTGAGTTATGCGTGAGACATACATACACATACACTCATACATACAGACAATTTGTTTTACATTAATCTAGATCGACTCAGGAGCCTCAAGATAGATATTTCTGTTGAAATCTTGATTTTCAAATTTTGAGGTGGAATCTATACTTTTCATTTAGGACGAAAAAGTAAAAATAGAATTACCAATGTTATAGTGTTGATAAATACGTAAGATATATTCGTAAATCAAATTTAAAGACTGTTATTAACATTTAGGTGCACAATAGGTACAGAAAATGATAAAAAATGCAGAACTCCTTGGTGGACCTCAGCTCATAAACAATTCTGTCTCCGAACATTAAGCACGGAATTTAAAAAAAAGTTAATTATTAAGGGGAGTTTTCGTCAATATTTAACAATTTTATAAAAACAGGTTAATAAAAATTAAAAATAGCTACCTTAAATTGTTGAATCTATAATTACAAATTGCAAATTTATTTTGTAGATAGCTGCATATTTAAAAAAATTGGAAAAATTGCAATTATAGTAATTTATGTGTAACTGCGTACATTATAAAATGCATTACAATTTTTGATCATTAATGAATGTAGTAAAATATTATAGCTTGAAGAAATTAGCTTGGATTCTATCTACATGATATATGAATACATATATTCGATACACCCTTACCCTATATAATCTTATGACTTCTGTGTTATTTATTGTACAGAAACGCGACATATACTTTTCCTTATTACACTCTAGAGATCATAGGGATACATTCTCGTTTTATTTATCGCTTAAGTATCACGATAAAAATAGATGTAATGTAGTATGGGAAATTGGAAAGATTACAGGCGCCACTGTCAGTGAAAGTATTTGATTATATTCTTCTGAACCAAATTGTTCAGTCCGAATATCTAGATTAAAACAAAATTCTTGAAACTGTGTTTAAAATTAGTCTAGATTATTTCACTAAACATTTAGTTTAAATAAAATAAAATAATGAGAAATACGAAAAATTTTATATAATTTATTACATAACTATTGTTGTTATAATTGTAACTTCCCAAACGATTATATAAAATAAATGCTTCTTATGATTCAACAATAGATTTTGACTATTAACTAACGTATCAAGAAATGTGAATGCTGTAAGTGTAAATACACTACGAATTATAGGATTGTATCATAATGCAATTGTTTGTATAACATATCTATAAAATATACGAGCTCGCATACAATAGGATCGCTGCCTACGCGTAGTTTACAATAAAACGCTGTGTTTTATTATTTATGAATGATCATACACACCAAACAAACTAATGTATTCAATAAACAACATCTGCATAGTAATATTTGTTAACATATAAACATAACAATTACAAACTATATTGTTCTTAACAAAATAATTTGAATATATACAAAAACTACTTACTAATTGTAGTAACGGAGATAACATTTGTTTTCACACACAATTTACTTTTTAGCTCTTAATATTGTTAATATTGAAGTTAATTTTGTCAGAATCTATATTAAAATAGGTATAAAATATTTTGTTATCTGTGAATATTGAACAAAAATAAAAAATAATTTGTTTTTTTTTTTAGTTTAAAAGTAGAATATGATTTTTATAAAAAGATGTAGAACGAAATGAAGTATCCATCAAATGTTTCCTATTGAATAAAATAACATTTGTTTAATTTCCGTTTTTGCATTCAGAATGTAGAGCACATGAGTTGTGTTTTATTATTTTTTAATAAAAAAATGTGAATATTAATTTGTTAAATTTCTTTACTATTATTATCTATTTGTTATGTCGTCCTTGTGTTGTTTTTTATTATGTTTACTTGTATGCGTTTTGAAATTATTATAATATAACAATAAGAAACTGTAACAACTATCCATACATGTATGCTTTAACATGAAACCTATTTACATTGAAACTAAACAAGTGTAAAATCGCCTGTATAGTTCAACGAACCGAATGGTTTCTACTTTTCCATTTTCCTAATCTTCAACATACACATAATTTTTCTTTAAACCGTTTATCGTATCATGTCGCGATGTTTATTATCCATGAAACCATTTAAGCCTTACCTTCACTCAACAATCAATTTAGAGATCGCTCCAGCTAGTATGTGTGTACAAATGAAAATAATACACTTCAAGATCTGTGTTACACACGGTTACACTCACTATGTACTTTACAGGTGTAAAGAAATATCTGAAAGTATTATATTATTATGATAAACGTTTCTCATATTTAAAGAGTAAGAAACGTATCTATGTAGTTATAATATAACATAAATCGTTTTATTGAAAAATAAAATAGAATGAATATTTGAAGAACTCAATTATTACAAACCATGTCGTTTGTTTAACTTAGACTAAATAGAGAATATTTTATGCAAAAACAATCGAATAGAAAGTAAAAATAGTTACTTTTCTTTCATACACAGATAATCAAGGATAAAATAAACAATATAACTGGTTAATCTTATCACATAAATAGGAAATCAAATATGTAATCAGTAAAAATTGTATACTACTGGTTGGTAGGCAATAAGGTTAATATGGATTGCAGAACAAAATTCGTAAAACCGATTGAGTTTAATAATGATAAATAAATAAACTCAAAATAAATTATTATAAAATGATTCATAAAATTAAATCAAACTCTCATTAAATAACCAGTTTTGGCCAGCAACGCAATCTGAGTGTGGTTAAAGTGGGGTTGCAAAATGTTAAATATCTTTCTTTGTACTTTATGTTGATATTGTTTTATAGGAGATTCAATATTTTACATTTCCGTCAAATATCTTCGTTTACTAATTCACGTATATTCGTCTAATGTTAAACTAATCCAAATTCTTTCAAATTTCTTACAACGACCATGTACTATTCCTTTTTTGATTGTTAAAATCCAAAATGAGATTTCCATCTAAAAGTGAGTCAATAATCACAATTTTTTTCAATTTTAATAAGCAACATGTCAATTATTCTTTTCATCTCTTGCTTCTTAATAATTTCCGATTTACAATTATACTTAATATACGGAAATTACTAAGATGATCTCTTAAAAAGAGTGAAACAATTGTATGTATTTCATTGTTGCCGCTTATAGCAACTTGGAATTGGGTAATAAATTTAAAACTTTTAATTCAATCAATTTTTATTCTATGGCCAGTTATTATGAACAGTTCGTCTAGTATTATTTATCGTTTACACGAAGGGCGGCACACAACCGCCCACTTTGACTTCATTATTATTTGCGGTGTCTGTTATATTCTTTCAGTGAATGAAAAATTAGCATTTGCAAAAACATGAAAAATCATTTCATTTGATAATGTAAAATACCACTTAGTAAAGTTCAAAACCATCACAATAAATAAAAAAATATTTCGATAATCATCAGGTTTATTCTAAAATTGATCACTTTGTTGCTGGCAAAATTTATTTGTTTCTGCAAAAAAATATTTACAAAATCTTATCCTCAAAGGTAAACATGATCTACAGTATCAGTACTTTAAATAATTCTTCTCAAAAGTTTTTTTCTCATTCAATCTTTGTAGTGTGAAATTCTTAATGCACATTATAGCCACATTTAATATTGCATTTGCACTTGTTTCTACATTGTTTATCAATTTGTTGGATTCTCTGTTATAATTGACATTTTAAAAATATATCTCGGGTGGGGATCAAAGCCACAACCTTCTAATTTCTTTTTTCAACTCTCATTGTAAAATAACAGGTTTTAGTCACGCAAATGCGTGTTAAAATTGAATTCAAATCACACGTGTAACAAAGTGTATATTGAGTTGCATACATGGTTGCCAATAATACGATCTTGGCCGTATTTTCGCATTAACAATACAGATTACGGTCCAAAACAAGGATGCTGCTGGAAAAATACATACAGCGTTACTTTCGTAGGCAGCACAATACGGCCCATTAAAAAAACAATTTGATAGTTACCATATGTCATTTTGGTTACATCAAATTTTGTTGTAGTGCTCAAATATTTAAATTATGGATCGTAAAAATTAAAATGAAAATAGTACACAAAATACTCCAACCAATATTCTAAAGAAAGTGAGTATGCCTGCCTAGTTGGATATTTTACATTCGAGATTATAGAAAAATACAAAAATTAGTACAAAGTTGTTATGATTTTGTGTAATGAAAATAAAGTAAAGAAGATATTGAAAAACAATTTGTTTGCATATTTTGCATATAAAAGCAAGACAAACATTTGACGACCATATCCATAAAAAACAACATCCAGATTTATATTTATTGTTTAGAAATTAAAAAGTCTAGCATTTTAAGTATAGTTGATAACTATAGTATCCATAGAAACAGTGAAATTTGTACATAATAACCTATACAAAATTACTCAAATAAATATTTTAATAATAATTTTAATTTTAATAATTACACGTGTATTTGAAACAATTCTAACATAAAAAAAATTTCTAACTAATTCCTCAATAACTTAAAATACACGTTAGAAATATTAGAATGCAAATATTGATTGAAGATTAATTTTAAAATGACAGTTTTCGTGGTTTATTATGTTTGCTGTAGACTGGCAGAGTTGCCAATAAAGGTAAAAATTAGTATTGGTTTCCTGACACACCAAACCCATTTTTTCGCAAAACTATAACCGTGACGTTAAAAAACATTTATTTTCTGCACTTTATTTGTATATAGGCTCGTACCCATATTGGCGCAAAGTCTGCTTGTCCAATGTGTGGATGGCTACAATTTGTAAAATTATAAATGTGAGTTTGTTAGCTTTAGTTGGGTCCAAGTGCCATAAATTAATGTATTCGTGCACTTGTCGCCCTGCCGCCCTAGATACATTGGCCGTCACTTATAAGGACAATAAATGATATTATATCTATGATCATTTAGGAAATTATCAATACCCGACTAACACGAAAAATTTTTAAACAGTGCGTTCAGTTTGTGTTTGTTCTTCGACGACGCGACGCGACGTATAAAAAAGGAATAAGTTTTATTAATAAAATAATTATCTGTGTTTTTATATTTTCAAATTCGTAAGCATTACATCATTATTGATTGTATTCATATTTAATGGAATCCATCATATTTTATTTATTTAAACAGTATATTTTTTTCTTTACATTATTAATCTTATAAACAATCGATTACAATTAGCTTGCAAATATTTGTAACGTTTTATCTTATATAAATCAAATAATTTAAATAAATAGAATAAAAAATATGCTTATACTAAATAATTGATAAACACTCATAAAATTGTATATAATTAACGAAATATGAAAGGAGATACCAACATCTTCTTTTTCACGAAGATTTAGTTTGCCTGCTCTTTTGCAACAAAGGATCGCCGCAACAAGAGTGTCAACTTAGCCGTCTTGGCCTTAAATCGATATTCTTGGCCAATGTGGAAAGCTACCATAAAACTATCTCAGTAAAATACCCAATACAAACATTTTAAATAATTTTGTTTGTACATTTTTCTAATTTCTAAATACATTAGCATAATAAAATAAAACTAAATGCAAGAGAATTAATTACGTGGCGGATTTCATTGACATAAACTACATGATGCAATATAACATTAGATAGATTAATTTAAGCGGCAAAATAAAATTATCAATGCAATAACAATTATTAAGATACAAATTCTAATTTCATATTGTGTTATATAAACGTCATTTTGCACTATTCTTGCAATATATGTGCTAACAATAGACCAGTTTTTGACAATCTTGCACAACCATATCATTACAAGGTACATCTTGTATATAATGATCAATCAAATAATTTGATAAGCTGATTGACATGGATTTCTTTCGTGCACGAAATATAACAATGGTATTATGAATCTCGGTCAGCGGAACTAAACTATTGCGACATGCGGGTCATCGGGAATCAAACCTGAATTTTAAATCGATGCTCTCTCTAGGTGATGCGTGACTACTATAAATATGTATAGTCTATTGCATATAATTTACATAAAACAATATTTTACACAAGTATGTGACACATATGATTCTAAACGTAAACTTAAAGTCGCCAAGTGCATTCCAAAAAAATCGTATACGATCTAATTTGAGAGATTTCACTAATGCGTGAATATAAATTACCGTGTATCCTCATTAACCCACTAGATTAAATGCATTTTATTTATTTTATTTTTAAAGTTATGCTGGATAAAGACGTTTTAGTTTTAAGAATAGATTTAAATGTAGCTATTAATTTGGATTAAATGTACTATTTGAGAATATACAAAGTGACATATTAATTAAGTAAACACTTCATTAAGTGAAATGCATTTGTAAATTAAATTATTTACTCCAATTATATTAAACTAATATATTGAATTACAAATATAGTAATTCTGTCATTTTAATTGAAAAATAAATATATCACTATAAGGACAATTTTGTAGCTCTCATTTTTTTTAAATAATCTGTTTAAAAAGGTACTTATAACCTGCAAAAAGATCTAAAATAACCACAAAAAAAACAATATATTTTTTTTATTATTTAGACATGATTTAACTATATTTTAACTATTGTTAAATATTCATATTTATTAAGGTATCGGAGGTGTTAGTAGTAGTAGACAGTACAGTCCGTTGACATTTGGCGCATAAACTTTGTTCATCTTTTAAAACAAACTTATAGAAGTTGATTAAATATTTTTAAAAATATTTCCATGGTAACCACACTCAATAAAATAATTAACGGGCATTATCATAAATATTTGTCCATTTTATCCATTATGAGTTTAGAAATAAATCATATACCTAAGTCATTATTCTACATAATAGTTATTAAGGTATCAAGTTAGTAAGGTAATACCTGCAAGCCGATAGTGTACAGCCCGAGGGTCTCTGGCCATAGGCAATGTAGAGCCCAGCTAACGCATAGTAGAGTATTTGTACCTAAAAACCGGACAAAAGTCTAGATCAAAAAGTTCATGAAAACGTATGTTAATAATTGTTTTCTTGAAACTTAATAACATATCTATCAAACAGGAACCATTAAAATTTCACCTGATTTAATACCTTTTAATTGTCACTGATTCAAATATAATATATCAATATTAAATAAATATTTGCGTATTTAATTGGCATGTACTCGGTATATAATTACAGAACATTTTACACTTCCATATGTAGTATATTTGTGTTAATAAATTACACTAGTCATCTATAATCGCATAGCCCCGCCAACCGGTGCCATCCGCCATTTTTATACAATTAATGGGGCTCTAGATGTTGGAGGCAAATTTCTAGAGTAACAAGCCTTGACTCAACAAACATTCATACCTAGATAAACACAGTGGGTAAGAACCTCGAAGCCGATGGCCATCTGGGTAATACCCAACAAATACAAATACTACTAAATTAATAAATTTTAGAACTAGTAAAAGGTTGCCCGCACAAAAAATTCTATTTCATTTTCATAAGAAATTGTGTCATCAGATGAATGAATCTTTTCTCATCCAAACTTTAGAAAAATGAAGACATTTAATAAAACGATTATTGTATCTCAGCAAATGACATGATAATAAGTAAAAAAACACCTTCAATGTACCAATTGAATAGTCATTTATTATAAATCAAGTAAGTAAGGGCTCCTCGTTTTGCGGTTTTGAAAATGCTTGTATAGTGAATGTAAGTACAAAATAAAGTTCTAATACATTTTGATAGAAATCATCTCCGCTACAAATTAGGTCTCTATTATTATATTCCAAAAATCGCAACTTTTACTTGTTTGATGATATCTGTAGTTTTTAGTAATAATTTCTCCAATAAATTCAAATAATGTTAGTCAATTTTTGCCGACAATTAGTAACATTTAGTGAGTATTTTGAATTATTTCCAATATTTACTAATATTTTTCACAAATTTAGTGAATTTTCTGTAATAAATCTGGTTTTTGTGTAATTGAAAATGTCTTATTATTTATTTCAGATTTATAGAGATAGATAATATTTTTCTAGTAAACATTTTGATGTAAGTTTTGTGTGCAAAATTGCAACTTTGAATAATTCGAACGATTCGGTGCGGTAAAAATTTATGAAAAATTTACATCTGCATCAAAAGTTTCACAACAACGTTTTACAGAAATCTCGTTAACTATTTCATATTTATTACAAAAAATAGTAACTGTATATGTTATTTTTGATATAAAATTACACAAAAATATGCGGCTAAAAAGAGAAAAAAGCGTTTTCTAAAAAAAGAACAATAAAAATTACAAAAATTAAAAAGCAGCTATAAATATGTTTACAATTACAATTTATAACACCTGAACTCAACTAAAAATAATTTTTATAAAAGAAATAACAATAATATCGAAAAAAAAAGAAATTTAACACAAAAAAACTACATTATTAAATATCTAGATAATTAATAATAACGACAAAACGTGAGCATTATTTTATTAACCTTTTGCAAAAAGTTTAAAAAACTAGATTCCAGCCAAATATGTTGCGCATAAAGTTATGGCTTCACTTAAACTCTTGTATGAACAAATATTAAAAACTAAAAATGTGTAACGAAATGTAATATTTAAAAAACTAGAAAAATATAAAAAAAAATAACACGAAACCGCAAAAAACCGTTCAAACCGGTTCAACCTGTTTGGTTCGGTATAGAAATACAGAAAATATAGAAATCTTTGTTTTAAAATATATTCGGTTCCGGTTCTTATTCCTGTTGAATTACTAAAACAAAGTTTACAAAAGAAAATCAAATTTTGTATTTAATATTTATAAAAATTTTGTACAAAATATACGACTAAAATTATTACTAACGATAGTTTACTCGCGGTAAGGGAAACGGACAAATAAAATATATTCGCAAATAAGCGTTAACAAAATTGCTGGTATTTGCTTGGAGCCACCATTTGGTGACCGCATTCTATATGTTTATACTAATTATAAAAATTGCTCATTTCTTTTCTTAACTTCACAGTTATGCAATTTCGCAAAGTTATTAATTATATTATAAATAATTAAAATGTTTTTATACAATCATTATTTTATTAATCAATCTCGAAGTTTATTTTTCAATTACGTAGAAAATACTTTTGGTGAAATTGCTTCTCAAAACACGCTACTAATAATACCATAAAAAGTTGATCAGATAAATAACATTGACACAATGCACTTCCATATTATTACCATAATAACTCTTCTCATTCTGCTGTACACTATCTGTTTATATCGTGTTCTTTTTTGATTTTCTTTTCTTCGCACATCACTTTCTCCGGTTAAAAAACTAAATTGCATGTGTATAGTTAATAATTTGAATGCTTGAATGGGGATCCCGCCTCGCATTGGAATCTTAATTGCGGCCACAAATCATAATTTACAAACCTGTAAATACACGATTTTATATTAAATCCGATTGGATTTATTGTGTCCAGATTTATTTATACATTTTTTATGGAAATATCATTTCGGACACCCGGAAATATTTGTCAAAAATTATTTTTACGATTACGTAATTATTGTTAAGAGCAATCATGTTAAGGATTAAGGTTATGGCAACAATATAACTATATTTCACTTTTCTTTAAATAAACATGACTTTTAATTAAAATATGATTTGTTTTTGAAAAAGTACATTGGCCTTTTTGTATTATATAACATTATAACACGAATTGATGAGAGGAGATATTTTCTGCTCTTATAAGTGAAATAAAATACAACGGTTTCATGGAAGCATAGAGTATTACCGTTCTTTGCATATTTTAGTAATCAAAATGTAATTTTATATTACGTCTACCATAAACAAGTATGCATACAGCATCTTACTTCGTTTTCTCGGTACATTTATGGGCAATTTCAATAAAATCACCGACTTGCCATCGACCGTGTACGCATTCCTATCCATTTCCATTTCAATATAACGATGTCATAAAACTGTAGCATTGAGTTTGTGAATTAGAATTTTAAGCCGTCATGCAAAAAATTCTGTCAACAATTTTAATAATTTAATAGCACCTTGTTTGTTATTATAGAATAACGATAAATTACACGTTACATATATTCATTATTATTGTTGAACTTAGAAAGACACAAGTGTGTAATGCATTGCGGAATCAAATTTTAAAATATCATGAAATTTAGTGAAAATTTATGGAATTATAAACAAATTTTGTGAAATTTAATAAACTTCTGTAAAATTATTATTCTTCTAGTTAATATATAAGAATTTGTAAAATTGTGTAGAGTATTCTTTTAAAACATAAAGACATTTAGTGAAATTTTATCAAATTTCTGGAATTCCATAAAATTTTGTAAAATTATTAAAAAAAATCTAAAATTTGATTAATTTCTGTAAAATTTTTAATTTTTTCTAATAATATTTAACAAAATTAAGTAAATATAGAGGGTATTCCAATAAGGGAGAGTCGATGTTGAAGTGCAATAAAACAAGCTGTGTGTGAGGTATTAACAAAATTCATTTTTTATTTCGCCCATGTATGGCAGTATGAATTGTACATGACATAGTTCAAACGCCTGCCGAAGCTTTACACGGTGGAACGGATTGAAAACGTCAAATATTCAATGACACTGCCCTATAGCACTGAATTCAATTTGAGCGATGGCCTAGTTTCTATTGACTATAAGGGCATCGGTCAATTTCAGCTTTTTAGCATAGACTTGCAAATTCAAAAAACTCTATACGAACAAGTTCTTGGTGGTCAATGCACCTCAACTTCGATAACCATACAGTCAAATCTTTCATGCAGAATGTCTCACGTAGCGCCGTCCTGCTGGAACTACATGGACGACATGTTGTTCAATTTGGGCCAAAAGAAATTGGTTGTCATCGAATCTGTAGCGCTCGCTGTTGACGGTAATGGCCTCGTCAATGTCAATTTCAAAGAAATACGAACCATTGCCGCCGCCGGCCTAAAATTCGCACCAAACAGTAAGTAATGGTTTTTGTATTTCTTTTTGAAATAAAATGTTCTATAACGAGGTAGTGAGCCCTAAAAATTAAACGAAAATCGGAGTGGCTTTGGTTCACCGTTTGAGCAAATGCAAATGAGCTAGACTGAAGACACGTGCAGAGCACGCCTTAGCTTAGTTTGTATATAGTACAAAATCAACAGCAATATATAACTAAAATAGACGCATTTCTAATGGATAGTAACATGCGGAAGGAACGCAAAATTATTACTATCACATTTTGTTGCTATACGTGATTTTTATACAGGATTCCACAATAAACGTTAAATGGCAATAAAATTGTATTTTATTATTAAAAGTTTTATGTTACAATGGAAAATTGGCAGATTAATTAACAGGTCTTTGATGTAATCGTTTATTCTGGCAAAGTCTATCATACAACATCAGGGGCAATTTCGTCGAGAATTTAATGAGTCAGTGCGTGCTGGAATCTCATCAAGTAATTCCATTTTGAGATGAATTCAAAATTTCAACAAAAGCGGTAGTGTAAGCTCAAAATTTGACGGTCGTAACCGTACAGTTCATACACAAGGGCATATTGATGATTCAGAGTAACCGTAAACCGTAAACCCAATCCTAGATCTTGATTTAAAATTTCATACATATATGATACCGATAGTAAAATGACTGAATCATATTAATAAAGTTAATCAACTTAATTTTTGCATGCAATTTTTGAAAACATTGTACAACATTGCTAAAATTATGTTTTAAGACGTGTTTAGTACCTTTTTTTTGCATTCTACCAGTTTAATTTGAATTTAGCTGCAGCTTCATCAAATTGATTATAATAATTATTTGCAAAATCAAAATTTAACCACTGAATAGACAATATTTTTAATTTATAAGCAAATTCTCTTTTGATCAACATAATCCAAACATCGACATCTTGACAAACGACAAAGCACATCTAAGTACTACATATTGTATATATTAGTATTAAAATTGCTATCCAAATAAAATGAATGAAATACAAAACACTTAAGAAAAAGGTATCTTAAAAATATTTTGTATTTTTTTAATTTAATTATTGTACGCAAACAAATTTACTTTGAATACCTTTCAGTCGCAATTGCTAAAATTCAATGCAAACCAAACAATAATAAATGAATCATGACATAGTACATACATGTATAAAATTGTTCTGTCGTAAACTGTAATAATAAACACATTCTTGCAAAGAAACCTGAATTATGATTGTATAAATGTTTATTTGCTGCAGATAGTTTACTTCAACATCAAGGTAAAGGTTAACTAACACTATCATTTTACCTTTCATTTATCAATGGCTTAATTGCGTGATGCGTTTAATAAAATTGTTATAATTTCTAGTTAAGTTTTATTTCAGTTATGTGGAAACGTGACATTTATAATAACAGAAAACATTATCTACTACTAATTACCTATACCAATTAAAAATAATAATTATATTTCTGTTCATAATTAGAATGTGTATATTAATTATTTAAATGATATAGTATAGAAATTATTTATTGAAGCAGTATAATAACATTAATATTTTTTACTTATACAAACATATAGGGTGTACTTCTTAATACTCAAAAGAATGATTTTTATAAAAACAGGTTTACACAATATGACTATCAACTTTTGATTTTCAAGTAGTAAGGACCTAAATTCTTCCGATTATGGATAATAAATTAATTTTTTTTTTTCTCTTTCCAACGATATAACAATTTGTATATCAATTATTAAAAAAAAAAAAGAAAAATAAGATAATAATAAAAAGTATTAAAAACATTATTTATAGAAATAGTTGCAGGTACTTAGAAATAAACAAAATGTAACAAAGGCAGGTTAATATAGCAAATACATATGACAAGTGAAAATAATTCAAATCAAAAACGATAAATATTGAAAGAAACAATTTCTACAAGAATTTTAAATCTCCCTCTATTCTGAAATTTTTCTTCGAAAACATAACTAACTATAGTAAATCATGTGTACAAATGTATAAAAAATAAAATATTGCTTATGTTCACATTTATTTTGATAATAGCTTTGAAAATAGATACACAGATACAGGCAAAACAGCCAGTAGATGTTTATTTTCAACTTTATATTTAGTTAATTAATACATTTTTATTGTCAAACAATACGAATTAAATAAAAACATTTGTTACAATAGACAAAAATAAATATTTATTACTCTTAATATTTATTAGGCTACCCACATTGACAGAGAATCGTGGCCAAGAATATCTATATATGGAGAAAGACGGCTAAGTTGATCGTCCACATATTGGAAGCACACGCTACATTAATTAATTAATTAGTAAGTAAATAAGTTTGGTGTAGAAATAGTCGTGATTGTGTCCCCTGATTTAAATCGTCGTAGAAAAAGAAAATGATGGTATCGCATTTAATATTTCACTAATTATATACAATTTTATAATATGATTGTTTACTAATTATTTACTATAAGCATATTTTTTATTTCATTTATTTAAATAAATAGTAATTATATATGTTTATTTGATTTATATAAGATAAAACTTGACAAACAAATTTTAAACGATTCGTAATTGATTGTTTATAAATTAATAAATTAATAATATAAAGAAAAAACATATACTGTTTAAATAAATAAAATATAATCGAATTCCACACTTTAAACATGAATACAATCAATAATGTAATAATAATTTATTTTTGCTTGTAAATTTGAAAATATAAAAACATTAATAATTATATTATTAATAAAATTTATTACTTTTAAATACCTTGTATGTACGAGCTGAACCAAAAAAAAAGCGCAAGGGTTCAGCGACTCCTTAAAATCACAAACACGTTCAGCATGTTAATTTATTGCATCTGTTTATCGCCTTTAATCTACGGCCAAAAACCGACCGTACTTGGCTAGTTCTCCCAAGTTATGGCCATTGGTGCGTGAACACAATGATTTATGGTACTTAAACCGAACTATAGCCAACAGACACAATATGGGTATGCGGCTTTGGTTCTCTTGCCCAAGTCTGGTTCTTTTTATTTTTACGCTGTGACTAGTGCACTCGCTTGTGCACTAAAGTATAGTCCCCGGCACTACATTTTAGTGCATAAGCGGGTGCACCTTAGATGATTTGCAGGTATTCTATGCATAGATAGTAAAAGGCAAGCGCACTGGAGCATTCTAGTTTGGCAGTTAATAGTTCTGTATGCATTACTTTGGTTTTATAGAATATATATATATATATATATATATATATATATATATATTATTGCTGTTATTGTAAATTAATTATATATACTATACAAAACAATTATTTACGTAACGAAACAGGATAGTTTTGAAGTACAACAAAGGCTGCGAATCGTCTAAGGTACAGTTGCTCGTGCACTAAAATACAAGTTGATTCATCATTATATTCATTATAATTTAAATAGATGTTCGTAAATCATAATATCTTATCGCTTTTTAACATATTTCTTTTTTTTTTTAATTAAAAATTATAATAAATAACAATTTCCTAATATATATATATTAATATATTATATAAATGTAAAAGTATTTTATATATTTAAAAATATGATTATTTATAAATTTAAAAATATGATTGATCACTGGTCCGCCAAGTGAGAGCCAAAAGACAGAAAAATTAACCCAAAATCGACTTTGGGATTTAAGGGTAGGCGCACAGTAGTAGCTTACTATCAACACCGACAAGTTGGTTTCTTAAAAATAGGGTTGCCTGAATCTAAAAGTATTTTGTAATGTATGGTAGTGACAAAACAAATACGATTGTTGCTTATTATTGTTATAACGAAGATTGAGTTCATTATTAGGTATATCTAAATGATATTGGGATTCTTATTATTGTGCATATTTTTGTTATTGGGTTATTTCCTTATAATTTTTTATTATTATTTTTATTGCGTATTTATTATCCGCCATTAAATCTGCTTGCGGCGCTTTAGACCTTTTAGAGTTATAAGATTAAATATAGCAAAATATTGAGTATGTACATGCTATGCATTTCTTATTAATATGCATATTTTTAATTATGAAAAAGAACATAATATTATATATATATATATATATATATATTCAACATTTTTGTGGTGAGGTACATTATATTTTGATTGTCAATTGTTGAAAATTATTTAAATTTATTTTATATATTCCGTTCTTTTTAATATTTACAACATAGTACGCATATTTTTATTATCAATTCCCTTAATTTGCTACATAATTCAATATGATTGTATTAAATATGAATGGAATGTTTACTTTGTCGTTGGCAAAATGTCTATTATTCGAGTGAGATTGTAAATTATTCTAAAACGGCAGATCTGTCAGATCCTCTTCACAGGGGGTCCGGAACCGCTCAATTGTACGAGAAAAGCAGAAAAAAAAATGTTTTTAACATTCTTGCTGCGATTCGTAAGTTGAGACAAGTTTTGTCTACGTGGGTACATTTAAATATATGGTAACATTTAATAAAGCTTAGAGTAGATTGTCGGTTTTGCCAGTTGCCGTTGAAAATAAGCTTTCTATACGTGCGCTACGTAATGGTTTGCCTCATAAGATAGATTGTTTGCGACGATAGTAAGCCGTCACCGGGCGCGTACCCTAAAGCAAACAACACGTTTTCTATAGCGAATACAGTCCGCGGTGCACAAGTCACAGCGTTATTTTATTGTTTTTGATTGAATATCTACTTATTGATCATATTTATTAATTGTTTCCAATGTTAACGGAACATTATATAAAAAAGTTCTCCAAACAAATCATGTTTGATAAAACTAAGATTATATATAGAAATTAGAATAGAATAGAATAGAAGTTGATACTGTAATACTTATAAAAATATTTGTAAACATCACACATAAAATTTTATTATGTCGTGCTCAAATGTAGTTAGTAATCATTTAAATTTATCAATTGTGAGCAACTAAAACTATAACATATTAGTTATTTTTAATTATTAATTTAACCACTGAATATGGATATTATGTTAATATTTAATTTTTGTAGACAAGTTAATAATTATTAACATACCCGTATAAACATAAATTATTTTAATATTCAGTATCCATTAAATTGCAATTAGGTTAAATTAGTTTTTATGATAAAGGGATGCATAGCAATAGATTTTACGCAACTAAATTGATTAATGTATAGTAATGATTACATGTTTAAAATGCCCATTTCCGAATATTTAATATATTTTGTGTCATAACAACACAAAATTTCACTAATTAAAGAAATTATGAAAAAAATATTCTTGTTGTATGTTCAGTAACATACATTTATAACAATGAAAATCTCTTTGTTGATATTTCGCAATTATTATTGCACAATCTATCTGTGTATCAAAAGTCAAGCAGTGTCATCCTGAATATCACGAAGTGCATCATTTAAATACCTTTAAAATGTTTGCGACATCAATTCTGAATACATTAACGTTCGTGTTTAATAATAATTACATATATTTATAACTCCGTCCAAAATCAGCGTTAATATTTATTTAAACCTATTCTCATTAGTGATTCTAAATGTAAATTGTTAATTTTTTATGTCTTTCAACAAGACTGTCAAGACTTAACTGTACTCGTTAATTAATTTATGTTATGTTTAAATTTAGCCTATTTTATGTGATCATTATTCCTAAAATAACATTGTAATTTTGGCATGAAAATAATACTATCTATGCAAATGTGAGTTTCTCCAATAATTTCACAGAATAGTATCTGCATGTTATATGGGTATAATGGTAATTGATTTTTTTTTATTGTTCATTAATATTGGTTATGGTGTCAAATCTCAATTAACTTAAATGAGTACAGATTATAAGTACAATTTAATATTAATGCTCATAATAAAATAAATATATTAATAACAAATCAGCTTTTCTCTAACAAATTATGTATGTAATTATATAGCAAATTAAAATTTTAAATAGTAGTTTCTCATGTCTCTTTTAATTTGTATGTAATTATTATAAATTTTTGGCGGAGTAAAATATTTAATACATCAATAACTTTTTTATTTAATGCAATTAATACAAAAGTTAATTCTATTTTCGTCAATTTACTTAAATCGGTTTTTATTACAAATTATTCTGGAAACTGAAGACTTCATTCTTCCATTTTAATCGTCCTCAAACCGTCTATACAACTTTTGGCTCAGTTGCTTTATTTTTGGTTTGATTAATGCAAAAATGGCGGCGCGTATAGATCGCTCTCTTGGAGAGAATTAAATTCAAATACAATAAGTAAAAATAAAATTTGTGCATTATGCTCTGATTTAATTAAGTGTGATATTTTCAAGTGCAGTATTGCTGATGTAAATTATATTAACACAACATCGGTGCAAAACCGGAAGATAAATATGGTATCAAATCATGTTCCAAGTGTAAGAAGAATGGCATTCAAAAGTGCGCCCTGAAATTGTTAATTGATTGGAAATGGAAATCATTGAGCTTTCTAATCAAGAAAGTTAAGAACAAAGATCATTATAAACCAAGATGATAACTTTAAATGTGCAACCCAACAATTGGATATAATAAATAACAAAAATAGTGAAGTGTCAAACAAATCCAGCAAAGAAGTTTCTAGAATTGATTCAAATTTTAATAAATATAGCCGAAACAACGGTATTTTAGCAATACATGAACCTAGAAATACTGCCACGAGAAAACGTAGCCATAAATAAGAAAAAATATGAAAATATTGTAAACGATAAAAACTAATAAACATTTCAATTTTCATAAGGTTATTGATTTATCCAGACAAAAATAATGTGGACAATACAATTGAATTAGATGGTAACAATTGAACTGCAGTAATTCGGAAAGAAAGAAAAATACAAACAAGTATAAATTAAACGGTAATAGCTATAATGACCTTCCTGTTGCTGATAATAGCACCTTCCATCAAATAGCTTATTGTATTGAGGATGCATATAGATGTTGATTGCGTAAAAAAATAATTCATTTTAAGCAAAAGCCAGCAATTACTCATTTACGTGGATAGCTCGGTTGTAATGCTTGTCTGACACTATGCAATTTATTATATCAATAGTTATTTATTGAAATACAGCATTTCATTTTCTGCTATTTTAAATTCAACCAATAATATTACGTATTTCAATAAACTGTACAACTTTTGATATAATAAATTGCATTGAATGTGTGACTAGTTATTTATTGACCCCATACCCCATTAGTCGCTATTGTTACTTATTTTTATCATTCAGTTTGTCGAAGTTCCGTGAGCATGAAACATTCGTTACGGTTATTTGTTTACCAAACTGTTGTAATAGATTATTGTTGAAAATTGAAAAAAAATATATATAAAAAAAAATAAAGAATACTAGCCTAATAAGCTAGAGGTCGTGGGTTCAAACCTCAGAAATAAGACCAATTTGAATCCCTCTTTCTATCCACTGGTGGTTAGGAAGTCACCTTCTAAACTGTTGGTCCCATCAAAACCCTTATCGATATCGTTACTACAAGCCATATGCCTATTTATAAAAAAATATGTAAAAATCAATATAAACATAAACATAAACAATGTTAAAAATTAAAGCAAACCAGGAAGCTGCTAATTATTCGTCTTTCAAAATAAGGATTTTAATAGTAACAATAATTTATGAGAACTTTTCGCCTACATCATTTTTAAAAACCGGTTCTTTAAAAATGAAAATCATCCAGCTCATTTTCAAAAACGCTGGAAAAAGAATGCCCGATCTTAACAAATATATAATAAATATTAAAACAAAATATCTAATGTCTGGCCACTTTAATAAATAATTTCAAAGAATTCGCATTAGAAGAAACCAAATGCGAGTTAATATGTTTCTCAGAACGTTGGCAGACTGATTTTCAACGAAATATGTTAAGTGTAATAAACTTTAATCTGATTAGTTTTTTTTGACAGAATAAAGCAGACGGGTAGCATTATGCAGGGTCGTTAGTTTTTCATTGTCCAGCTTATATCTGCTAAACTATTAAATATATCAAAAAACAATTTTTATAAATATTGCTTCATTCATTAAACTTTTTTCGAACTAGGCAATGATTGCTTCCATTAGAATAATAGGTAGTATAGTATACAAAATATGCACTATTTCCATCACTTTCACAATCCATAATTTAATAAGTGGTATTATCATTTTTTTAATGCGTTAATGTCAGTCACAACGACGAAAATACAAGTGCAAAGCACGAGTTATGTTTTCTAAAGATTAGGGCTGGACGATTTGGCATTTCAAAAAAATTATTGATTCTTAAGCATACCATGAATTATATTTAAGAACAGAGTATAATGAGACACACACACAATAATAATAACAACTATTAAAACTAAAGGTCGCAATGCGTACTAAAACTTTTCCCCCAAAAAAATATTTCCATCATTGGTTCTTAAAAAGAATCATTTTAAATTCAATAAGATAAGTAGATTGTTGGCATGTACCGGTGGAGGATAGTATAAAAGTAAAGGTAGACTCGGTTGGTCTGTTCGACACACTTCGCTTACCGATTTTATATAATTGAAATTTTCGTATTTTGCGGGTTTTGACACTGATTGACACTGATCACGTTGGTGTTGTTTACCACTATTTCACCATCTCAAAGGCGCCATCTATTGGTTTTTTATTTGCTTCTATACGGAGAAAAGTAATAAATTTGTAACTATTTTGTGTTTGGAAATCTTTGAATAAAACAAATACCAAAAGATGCAGATGCAGAGATCTAGAAATTAGTTTATGTAGAATTTTGTTATAATTTTCATAGTTTTCTTATAACTTGACTTGGCGTTTTTATAAGTTAGGTATTAAAATATCGATCTAAAACTAATTTGATTCAATTTCTGGGATTAAATGACTAAACAATTGAGCAACTCCCTATCTTCATTTGTTATTCTTTTCAAATCGAGGCCGATTATGGCGATTTTTGAAAGAAAATTGACCACCACGTGTTGCCAACTTAACTAATCGAAATGAATTTTTGGACGGCACAACTAGAGCTTACTTCTAAAATATTTTCCAAATTTTAAAACAATATTTTAAAACTGTTTGAGTTATGCCTGACACACACATACATACAGATATTTTTCTAAAAACCACTTATTTAGACTTAAACGTATATTTCCGTTGAAATCTCAATTTCGAGTTTTTGGTATAAATCTAATGCCTTCCCCTATATAAACAGTAAAAAGATGACCTGTGACAGATATTCTTTTTATAATATAAAAAGTCTGCAAAAAAATTGCGATCGGCGTTTCACATATTATTAACAAATTACACAATCAATTTACATTGTTGGACATTGCTAATTTTTGTCGAAATTTTATTTTTATTACAAAATGTCGTCAAGACCGTATAATTGGCTTATGCAACCCACTATACACTTTGTTCATATGTGATTTGAATTACGCATTTTAACACTTATTGGAGTGATCAAAACCTGTATTTTACAATGAAAGTAAAGAATTGCTATTATTAATAAAAGTGAGCAAAATGGCTTTGCACATGTACTAAACCTGATTTTTTCCACTTTCGCAATTAGAAAATTAATAAATTGAATAACTTTTTTTTTAATAATGATTAAATACTTTTGTTGTAAAAAGGCAAACAATTTGCTAAACATATTAATATGGATAATGTTTTTTAATGGCTATAGTCGCTTTCAGTGTGAAGACCACAATGTCGAATATTTGTATTTTTTTGCTTTTTTGTGTAAAATATACAAACAAAATGTTTTCCGATATGCACTTTAATTTTCTTACACCAAATCATAAAATTTTTAAAACAAAACTGTAATTTTCAAGTGTGTATGCAACTCAATATACTTATATACCAGATTGTAATTTGGACCCATAACAATTTTCAAAGTACATAGCAAATTCAACACATCTTTAAATTGTATTAATACAATACAATATACGTAAATGTTGATATTCGTTTGCTTTTATTTTAAAAATTTTGAAAATATATCATTTGCAAATTGATTAAAAACGACATGATAGCAACAACTGAGATATTTAAGTGTATTTCAATTATTAGGAAACAGTTTCAAAAGTTATTACGATAATAATTAATATAATGGTCTGAAGAATCTACTCTATGACACCGGCTATATTAAGTAGCGTTTTATTATTTTTAGCTGCAATGCATTACAGCAACATAAAATGTAAACCGACTATTTTTAGGTAAAATTCATATAAGATTTTCTTTTTATATTTCTTATGCAATTCGTTAAGATATCTCAGGCTATCTTTTTAATGCTTTGATAATTCTTTCTATCATTTTGATTTGATCGAATTTTTACATTTCTTATCGTAATTATTTTTTTAATTACTTAATTAAGTGTTTATATTAGGTGATCAACTAAAAAGCAGATGTTTAAAATATTCACCTTCATCTGCCGATTACAAATTTCATAATGAGTTTGAACAGCATCATGTTAGGTTCTTGTGTAATGTTAGGATTGGGGTTGTACATTATAGAGTGATACTTTATGTGTCTAATATTACATTTAACACATAAAAACGTAATCCATCCGGATAAAGGTGTGTTTATCGATCAGCTGTATGCCCAGACATTTTCATCGCAAGGGTGCTCTCTCCCTAGACTTTTGACCCCGTCGTTGTATCCAGATGTAGCGGTCGATAGACGTAACCAAGTGTTTATTAATTTTATTTTTATGTAAAAACAAATTTACAAATCAACAAATCTACAAATCTAAAAATCAATAAATAAATTAGAACAAAATTAAAATAATTAATTTGTGCCACCTTTGTGACTAATTTAATATACTCGGGTTCTTCATGCCAGCATTTGAGTATAAACTAAGGTAGCACAAAAGTTTGGTATTTGGCATAAGGATGCGATTTAAATATGTGCGACATTTACAGCAATTCACATTTTATCTACTCAGAAATGTGTTGCGTTAATATACAACAAGTTTGTAATTTAGATTTTTAACAATTATTGTCAGCATAAAATATAATTTATGAAATTTAACTTCCCAAACGATTTTATATTTTTTGAATTTCATGAAAATTCGCTTAAAAAACACTCATTATAAAAATATAAATCTTGTACATAGATCGTAATATTAAAACAATAATTATAAGTAAAAATTATTTAGTTACATTATTATCTACATCATAATAACAATTTAAGACGCATTGAATTTTGTCAAAGTTTGCTAAATTCTATCGCCAAAAATCCAGATTTGGACGGATGAACCGCAGTTCATACAACATAATATCAATGACTACCATAATATGTATTGTTGGGGTTTCAAAAACCCTCATTTTACAAACAAAACAGCTTTTCAACAAATTTTCCGTGTTAGTTAAAGTTTAAACCTTTATTGTCAACATGTTATCGGACCTTATGTATTATCATACAAGTTTATTGGTAACATGTAATTAAACTTATTAGGTACTACTTAGCCTAAATTATTAGAAGATGTACCTGTTGACTTATAAAGCACAATGTAGTCCAATCAACATAACGGGAGCACCGATGCAAAACTCACAAAATGTTAGAGGAAAAATGTATTACTCCTCTAGGCTTTTACTTATTATGCGCAGTAAAGCAGTTTACATAGCAGAAATGCAAAATAAAGTTGGTTGTTGTTACAAGGGTCCCGGGTTCGAATCTGGGCAGCACTTATAATTCACGTTGAAGTTAAATTATTTATTTTTGTAACACGAACACTCGATAGGCTACTTAGTAATCAAGAAATTGGGCATTAACCATTGTTTCGTACTTTAATTTGAAGAAACATCTCAAGAGAATTTAAGGTCCAATTTATTGGTCCCCCCCACAACTTGGCCAGCTGTTTAACTGGCCAAGTTCATGGGTCACTGTAGAATTAACCATTGGTCCATATTATTTATTTTTGCTGCAATTAATTGACTATCAGTCATTCTATGACAAATATCAAAACTGTTTTACTCTCGCGAAAACTATCACCGTGCAAATGGGGCTTTACATTTGTCATTCACTCATTGTTTTACTTATTTAACGCACTGTTTTAATAATGTTCACGCATAAATCTTAATAAATGATGTATACTTTTTGAATAGTAAGTAGATAATAGTTATTTCATTTCTAGTTTGTTAATCAATAGAATTAATAACCAACTGTTTAAAGTTCAGATAAAATTAACTACATATACTCCAATCAACAACAAAATGTTATAATAATTTCATAAAAACGTGAACATTTTAAAATAATATATCCTTTTTGGACAAAATCACTCATTACTATTGACAATATTGAACGGCATTAATAGATTCTTTTAATCATTGACATATTCTCTTGAATATTTAAAAAAGGAACCAATTTTGTAAAATATAATTAAATATAATTCTTGCATCAAATCTTGTATAGTTTTTGATATTGAACATTGTATTGCAATTTTGGTTTTACAAACCATAGTTTTGTAATGTAATTTTTGTTATGTACACACTAGAGTATAAGGCTTAAAAACAATTGCAGATAATACATTTTATTCTTACTGTAATGTGTAATACAAGTAGTATAATAAAATTGATAGATATTAATTAAGCATTTAAAATAAGTTTCATTTATTTGAGTTAATATTACGTACTACATGATGTTGATGATGATTACATTATTTGCATATGTAATTGCAAATATCAAATAAGAGAAATTTGAAAGTGTATGCAAATTTACAAATTTTATAAAACATATCACGGAAAATGTTAAAGCTTGTAATAAATTATTTGAATTCTAAAACAGATGTAACATATAAAATATATTTTTTCGCAAATTTTCATTTTTTATTAGGTTTTATAACTTAAAAAGATTTTCTCGAAATTTCTACGTTTAATCCTACTTTCTATACGTTAATTGAAATTGCTTATCGTTTCAAACAAGTTTCGGCTAATAAACTATTAACAACTATACAAATCAATATCTATAATTAAAATCTCTGCTTGTTTGTCAATACCTTGTCTAGCGCGTTCTTGTATATTTATATCCTTTGGTTGTAGAATAAAAACTTCACTGCACAAAAAAACACATCAAACGCACACGTGAATTTTACACTATAAATGAAAACGCGCACGATCAAGCTCGTTTCTGGAAGCTGTGCGTACGCCAGCAAACATCTGTGTAAATGTCTGTGTGTCATAGGGAGACCCCTTATTCACCCCTGGACCCCTCGCTATACTATTGTGCGGCACCGGCACGAGTCGTTCCGCCCCCTTATATACCATATGGGAATTTCAGGGGGAAATCATTTAAAATAATTCATTAAAATTTACTGTTTTTATAGATATTGGTTATTGTGCTTAATACAAAAATATTAGTGTGATTAGACTATTTCGATTACTTTTATATTATATAATACGGTGGTCCTAAGAAATGGTACATGCATATACTACAGATAGAAATCAAAATATCTATAAAAATGTTTTTTTCTTAAAGAGACATTCAATTTTAATTGATTACTTTCACAAAAATTGTTTTGTTCAAATCTCGTTACTATATATAAAAAGTGCCAATTTTTTTAATAAAATTATTTATAGAGGGCGTTAGTTACGCACTTACATAATACATTTTAATTAGATTTTGTTAAGACATTTTGATTAAAACTTATTATGCTGCCAACTTTTTCCAGCAGAATAGTAAGTTTGGCGTCGCTAGTCAGTAGTCATCCGTTTAAAAAAAATAATGTTATGACATGTATAAGAAAAAATATTTTTTAAAAAATTTTTTTATATAATATTTTTTTAAATATTTTTTTAGTTCAAAATATGTTAATTATAAAATGTTGATAATATGGCAAATTTTTGCAATTTTGATGAAATCTGCAATTTAAGTATGTTTAAAATTATTTAAATTTTCTAGTTTAATTTATGGTTTTCCACACAATTTTAAAATTTTGATTGTTCCGATACCTACTTTCTGATTATGTTTTTTAACAAAAATAGTTTTTATACAAAAATATTTTGTGCATAAAAATTTCTAGTTGAAATAGTAATAAAATATAAGAAGAAAATAGTTTGTTTTTGATTTCACTTTTAAAATTACTATTATTAACCCTTAACAGGTGAGGTGGGTTGGCAAATATCTGGCCTATAACTGTTACAAGGTTTATACAAATTAGCAACGTTATACACTCGCAAATCCTGCAAAAATAATTTAATTTTCAAATTGCTTCTAAAAACATAACTATGTTATAGTCTATATTCATTAATCGTTTTTTCAACTTTTAACTATTGACTCCATTTTACACCACTATGGGCTCCAATATACTTCCAAAAAATATATCCCGGCAACTTACACTTCCCCTGGCTGAACTGGTGGGATCGGGTCAAAACAACCCGAACCTTTTTTTGGTTACAATTGTTATTTTTCTCAAAATAAAATATTATATTGTTAAACAATAGTTTTAACAACATTAATTACAAAAGTAATTTTTTTAATTTTTTGCATGCTGTTAAAAAAGGTACTGTTCTAAGCAAGAAGCAAGAAGTAAAAAATATCTTAACAACAAACAACAAAACAAAACCACACTTTTAAACATTAACTTTAAATTTTATGATATACAATAATACAAAATAAACACAAATAAAAATTTCATTTAGAAAAATTAATATTTGGTTAAACCATTAATAATAAACTAAACAATTTTGTTTAAATGAATTATATGTACTAATCGAGATAGACAAATTATAAACAGAAATAACAAACTACTCAAAAAATAAACAAATGATTAAAATTAATTTTTTTTTATTGTTTATTTTTAAACTAAAAGTAGAAACAGTATAACAGTATAAGTAAGTATAACAAAATTTTATTATTATATTTATTTTATTCCAACCGATTTTGATAGTTTGCAATATTATTGAATTTTAACAAATATAAAATAACATTAAAATAATAAAAGAATTATAAATTTTTGTTTTTCGGGTATAACTATTTTTTTCAATTTAAATAATATCTAAATGATCATTATTTTAAATTACAATAATTATATGTATCTACTTATATAAATTTATTAGTGGTAATTTATCATTTTATAATTTTTTTAAATTAAATTGACATTAATATTAATAATACTTTGAATTAGTATTACGTATAAACTGAGTTAATAGATTATCCAAACTGTAAACTAGACTCTTGATTGATTCATACTTATTTTGCTCACATATACTAAAATATCTATTATGCGATGGTAGTAAGCTGATGCAATGCTATATAATTTTATAAACTGTTTATGAAGAACAATTTTCAAATAATATTGGCATAATAATAATATTGAGATGTAGCAGGTGAAGCAAACTATTAAAAAGTGGCAAATAAAATATAACAAAATTTGAGGGTGTCTAATGGGAAACATCTGCTAGGTAAAATGATCTTCGCACGCGCCCCACAAAACATTATTTATTCGAGATTACATCCGTTGCCATGCTATTTGAGGGTTTGAAGATGGATTAAACATAATAATAATGTGTGATGGAAAGCCATTGTAATAAAATTACTAAATATTAAAAACAAAGATTTGGTATATTGAAAATAAATAAAACGCACGTTTTTGCATTGCTTGCTTTTTTCATAATTTAGGATATTTTACTATATCACCAAAAATTCTTACTATTAATTAATTGGGTAATATCTCTTGGGCGTGGAACCTCTCAAGTTACGTAGTATCGAACTCTCGCGAGATGAGGCATATTGTTTGTTCCGTATCCTAGGTTGAGTTATCACAGAATTACAAGGGACAAAATTGCACCCGTAAAAAATTACACGAACAAAATTACACATAGACAAAATTTTACATGAACTAAATTACACATACGCTTATAATAAATTAAATAAAGTACTGTTAGGTTATGTTGCAAGCTTTCTTTCTTTTACAAGCATAATTGCTTGTAATGATAGGTTAGGTTAGGTTGTCTGGTTGGGTCGGATCGGGTTAGGTTAAATAAACCAGGTGTTTGACTTATATTTTTGCTTGTTTTCATAATTAAAATTTAATCTATTTATACATTATAATTTATTTATGTTATTCTTTGATTTGTTTTTAATTTGTTAAAATAACAAACTTAAACATGATGTAAATATTAAATTTGACTGATTATATTTAATACTTCTGTACTTTTTAAAATAAGTTTGTATTTGTAATTAATATCACAACCAAGTAATTTAATGAATATGAAAAAAAAAATAGAACGTGTAATTGTATCTTGTAAATATTTATTTTGTACGTATAATTTGATCATTGTGTAATTTAGGCACTGTAAAATTTTGCCTATGTGTAATTATGTCCGTATGTAATTATGGCGATGTGTATATATTTTATCGTGTAATTTTGTCCCATGTAATTCTATCATGTAACCAACTTAGCACAGTCTAGTATTTCCCAACCTTTTAGTGCCCTACCTAAGCCTTTCTATAATGTATTATACTTGTTAATGCACATAGTTTTTAATATTCAAATATACGGTTATTCACTGAAGACACATAAATGATTGTTTCAGGAAGAAATCACTCAGAATTTAGTGGGAACACATAGTAAGTAAATTTAAAAATGCTGTGTAAAAAAACATAGTAGATAAATTTTCAAAACTCAAATAAAGAACTGAAATTTATAAATAATTTTGAATAGGTGAAATGTTTAGCTCGATGCTTGCTGCGAAGATTTTATATTAGGTTCCAATTTAGTTATATTCAGCCGATTTCTTTCTTTTTTTATTGCAGATTTTGATTCTACAAAAAATACATGATTTTTGTATATAACTTTTGGTTTTACGTGATAGATAGCTCTGTAAACGACAAAATTGAAAACGATACGGTTAGTGCTAACTATCACACAACGCAAAGTGTTGAATACAAAAGTTACGTTTTTTTTCAGCAGAATCAGAATCTGCAATAAAACATTATAATTTCTAAAATTTTAAAATACAATATTGAGTTTACACTAAACTAAATATCGTTTATTAAACTTATATTTCATTTTTTATTTGCTATTATCATAAGTAAAGTCATAAGCAATAATAATAGTAATTATAATTTATTGGTGATAGTAATTGCAGTTTTTCATATGTCAACACAAAAAAGATAAAACTATAGTATATTTAGTGTCTAATAGGAAAAATGAAACATTCGACGACTCTGAAACCACATTTGTCAGGGAATGTATTTTTCATATGTGACGCATATATTATTTTGTCTTCGAGTTTCTTATACAGATACAAAATTCAACATTAAAAATAAATCCAGATTATGTTGTATAATTTGATGTTGACAAATGTTATTACACTTAATATATATAATACATTCAATACAATGGATAGCAGTGACGCATTATTATTATTAATAATTCCCGTGCAGTTCAGGAAAGTCATTCTCGTACTGTTATTTCATCGTGGTCAATTTTAAGTTAGTGATGTTAGGACAGAAGCCGTTACTTCGACAAAAATCGCATTTAATGTAGTTTCTACAAGTTAAAAATAAATTATGTTTGTATTGGCAATATTGGACTTCACATAACATTTTAAAATTGTAATAAATAAGTAAAAAATGTATATAAAAATAATAGCATAAATTAGGCGCCTTGAAGTTGCAACAATAAGTTAAAAACTCATCTATGTCGTAAAAAGTGTTTTCCAATAAAATTTGTTTTAATATTACCTTAAATAAATTTACCGTCAAAAATTTTAATTCATTTGGTAGCTTATTAGAATTTGATCGCATAGTAACCTTGGCAGTTAAAAGATTTGGACAAACAAATCCATTTTAAACATAGATTGATTTTCTTTCTCGTATCATATGTAAGTTCGAGTATTCAACATATGATGACTGATTTCAATTTAGATAAAGTAAACATTCGTAATATTGAGTACTTTATAGTAA
>JARJEC010093082.1:0-14070 GCA_030264575.1 Tachinus sp. AB-2021 | reverse complement strand
TGCATAAGATAGTAACGACATAGGCTAATAGAGGACACGCTAGTTCGACTTTAAACGTACGTCAACATGACGTCGAAAATATGACATCTTAAAAATGACACAAACATTCGTCATTATGCCGTCAAAAATGTGACGTCATTTGTTCGACTAAATATGACGTCTATTACACGTCATCTATTGGTCATCTGACGTTATAGTCACGAATATCACCAAAAAATAACGTGGCTCTGCTGGCTTGGAGGGGAACACCTTATTAGTTGGAGCGCTGTAAAATACTTAACGTGTGAGATTTGCGTAGTTTTGTTAATTAAAACTTATTAAAATATTTATGGAAAAATTACATTTGCTTAAGTGACAATAAAAATTTAACAATTGCAGTTGCAGCTTTGATCAACAGATGGCAGTTTATGAATTCAATATTACATTTTTCGATTAAATCAAGCACTAACCGCCTGGTATATACAGTACGGCTGATGTCGAATGTTTGCAACGCAAGCAACGTTAGACACGGTCAGCACTTGGATGGATGCCCGCGTAGTCCCGTCTACCGGTGCCATTTGCCATTGTAAACAATGAATGGCGCTCTAGATACCGGAGGCAAATTTCTAGAGTAACAAGCCTTAACTCAACACACAATGTGTAAAAAACTATACCAGCGTTTCCCAACTTTTTTGTACGCGCCACATTTTTTTCAATAGAATATTATGTGCGCCACATTCGAATTTATTGAAAATACAAATTATTGACGTTTGGATAATAAAGGATTATATTTTCTTCATTCCAAAAGGTCATAAAATTTACAAAGAAGTTACACAATTAATATTTACAAAAACAATAAGTTAAAAAGTAATTATAGTTACAAATATACTATAATATAAACTATTACAAAGAATGGTTAACGACCCCGCGGCACACCTCTTACTTAGATGCGGCACACCAGTGTTCCGCAGCACACCGGTTGGGAAACACTAATCTGTGCTATCGCTTTGTGGCCGTGGTTTATAAGAGAATTGACCGTCAATTGACGCCACCGTCAGGTCTGACGTCACACACAAATGTACATATGTATGTGACGTTAGGTGCGTGCGACGGTAATGTATGCATTCGCAAATGAGTGACTGTGTGAGTGAGTGTTGTTACTAAACACCGGCTTATTTAAAAAAAATACTTAAATGCGCACCAACGCATTACCTTCCATTATGCCCCAACAAAATTTAACACGTGCCGCAAGCGGAAAAAAGTGTTTAGTCAAATTTAATTATTTTCTCCAAGGTTTTGATATTATTATGGCTTTGAGACTTGCACTAGGCAAGATTTAATTGCATTTTTTTTTGTAAGCAAATTTTCTAATATAATTAATGAAATTTTGTAAAATGCAAAAAATCAAAATAGTCGTTTGTTGGTTAAATTTACTTTAAAAAGATAATTGGGCGCATGGAATCGATTCGTAAAACCCGAAACTGCAATTAATTGTTACCTAGACCAAGTCTTCAAGCCATAATATTACCAAAATCTTGAAACCGGTCATAAAAGTGTTGACACTTCTTTGCTCTTGCGGTGGCACGTGTTAATTTTTTTTGGGCGTTCATAAATTTTTTTATATTATTTTTACAGTAATTGGAAAGTGATGCGGAGGTGCAATCAAAAAATGAAATATTTTTTTATTAAACCGGGGTCTAGTGTTTACACATCCATCGTGAGCAAAGCGGCACTCACTTAACTGATTTTTTATGTACAGTAATATTTTGTTATATAAATCTATGATAAATTTAATGCAGTATTTTCTCTAAATATCTGTATGTGCCTAATGTTTTTTGTAATGTTTACCGTATTTTCACGCATTCTTTACAAAATATCCTACGTCTGTCGAATTACAGTTTAAGAGGCCAAAAATTATACGAGGCATGTCCAGAAAGTAAGTTCCGTTATTTGCTTTTGCCGCCACAGCGCTGTGATCGCAATTCCGTGCATATGAAACAGTTGCTCAAGGAGAAGATGACTCCAGTTTGAGCTCTGTGTGTTGTGTATGCTTTGCAATGCTTGTTTAGAATGACGGAGTTGATTGAAAATCCCGCCGCTTGTGATATCAAAAATGCAAATGTTTACTTGAGACGCTTAAGAAACTGCGTTGTGCAATACGGAACAAGCGCCGAGGAATGCTCACAAACTGTATTGTTTTGATTCATGACAATGCCCGACTTCACATACGAATGTGACAATATGACAACTTCTACATAACTTTGGCTGGGACTGTTTGGTCGTCCTCGGTAAAGCTCTCACCTTGCCCCCAGCGACAATCATTTCTTTTTACCTTAAAATCGTTTCTCTCTGGTCAACAACGATCATATGTTTAAAAAACAAGTTAGCATATGCTTAACAACACAGGCAGTAGCCTTTTTTGAAAAAGGCATACAAAAACTTGTGCCAAACTATGACAAATGTCTACAAAATGGTGAAAGATATTTTGAAAAATAGTTTAAGGTTTGTAGATTGTTTTGTAGTAAATAGTTTTTCTGTATCTCTTCTGTCTGAGATATGTCTCCGTCAGCAGACTATATGGTCTGCCGACTTTCAAATTTACCAATTTTATGTATGGATAAACTTCAATGCCGACAACAGATGTTGAAAACTTGGTATTCGAAGCCTCAGATTTAATAGTTAATGTGTTAGTAGTTGTTATTTGTGTAATGCGTATTATGAAAATATATGTATTTTATTGAAAAATGTATGCATATTATGATTATGAAATTGAGTTATTATTTTGGTGTTCATGATCTTCTTTATTGAATTTGGTAGATTGTTATATTCATTGCTACCTTCTACTAGTAAACTTTTACTCAATTTGAATGTTCTATTTGATTTAATGCTTATATCGCTTCTTTTTCCGCTGTCATGGTCATGCATATATTTGTTTCTGTCTAGTGTTATATTTGTTTTTATTTCTTTATTTAATATTTAGTATGTAAGGACACATTTTTTTAATTTTGTTTTTAATGTTCAGTTCTTGCACCTGTCTGTATAACTGTTGGTGTTTTCTTGTCAATATGATATATAGTTATAATATTTTATTTTGTTGTAGTTGAATTTTATTTTTATTCTGTTGTGTTGTATTACCCCAGATATTTATTAAATAATTTATTTTTGATATAAACAAAGTATTATAAACTTGTTGTTTCGATTCTTTTCTCAGATACTTTTGAGCTCTACATAGTGCCCTGTTTTTTCTTATAATTTCATTTATGTGTCACAGCTTAAATTTTCACTTATCCACATACCGAGATATTTAGTACGGGTTGTTCTTTTTATAGTAGCAGTATTTAGTTGTATATCAATATTTATTATTGGCTTATTTTTGTTTGCTATTACCGTGTATATTGTTTTTTCTTCATTTCCTGTTAGCAGCTTCATTTTGTACCATTCCATTACAATTTTCATCTCTTCATTTATTCTCTTTTCCATTTCTTTCAAGTCGTTTATACATACTACATGGGTCATCCGCGTATATATATCATTTTCCAGTTGTTGGTAGTTCTATTATGTCGTTTATAAATAATATAAATAGTTTGGTGGCCAGTGTTCCTCCTTGTGATAATCCATATTCAGGTGCTTCAGTATCGCTGTATGTTGTATCGAGTTTTGTTTGCTGTATACGATTTGTAAAATAACTTATAAATAGTTTTAGAGCTTTGCCTTTAATTCCCATATTAAAGATTTTCTTAGCAAGTTTTTTTTTAAATTGCATCAAAGGCTTTTTTCATATCGATGAAAATATTGATTATGTATTTTCCCTCATCCATTTTTTGATACATATCCTGCACTAAATCTGTGCATGCTCCAGTGGTTCCCGATTTTCCTTGCTATGCACACTGACATGGTGATATATTATGTTTCTGTATGTGTAGTTCTAATTGGATCAAAATATCTTTTTCAACAATTTTTGCAAACGTTGATGACAGGGATAGCGGTCTGTAGTTTTCTGGTTTTGAATTATCTCCGTTTTTAAATATTGAAACTAATATTGCAATCGTCAACATGTTTGGAAAAACTCTACTAAAATATTATTTACTAGTCTTGTCAATACAGGTGCAATTTCTGTAGTTATTGTTTGGATCAGTTCCTTTGTAATGTTATCATTTCCGGGTGCAGCCCGCTTTTTTTAGTTTTTTAATAATATCCACGATGTTGTCTTTGTTAATTTCTTCAAAATTCATTTCTTTATTAAGTCTAAGTTTATTATTAGTATGAGGATTTATTAATTTTTCAGCAAGTTTCTTTCCAGCTTCAGCAAAGTATTTATTAAATTTAATTGCAATGGGCTTTTTATTCAGCTTGTTTCCATTTATTGCTTCATTT
The DNA here is from genome assembly GCA_030264575.1 of Tachinus sp. AB-2021. Taxonomy (NCBI): domain Eukaryota; kingdom Metazoa; phylum Arthropoda; class Insecta; order Coleoptera; family Staphylinidae; genus Tachinus; species Tachinus sp. AB-2021. The sequence continues at coordinate 9,717 of JARJEC010093082.1, read as the reverse complement.
ATGTAATTACCTTTTTGCTTTCTTTTATTTAACATTTGATTAACTTCAAACCACATTTTTCTCTCATTTCCACGAAATTATTGATGTTTTAGGTTCTCTTTGTATTTTTTATACAGTTTTTCTCTTTCATTAATTTTATCAATTATTTCCTTATTTACCCAGTCGTTGCCTTCTTTTCTTTTAAGAATGACTTGTTTTGTTTCGGAGTCAACAATTTTTTGGGTTATTAAATCCTCGATAGACTTAATTTCCTTCAAATTGCTTTCTTTTAGTTTTTCTCTTATATTAGCATAATTATTTTTTTGTTTTTTACCTCTACATAGTTATTTTCATTTTGATCAGTTTCCATTTCACTAATAATGCATTATGGTCGGAGAATGATACTTGTTTTATGTCCATCTCAGTATTTGTAAAATCTTGATTATATATTACGTGGTCAAGTATGGCATTTTTTTATTATTAAACGGAACTTATTTTCTGGACATGCCTGGTATATAAAAACCAGCAAGTATGTACCTTTTGTACCTGTTATCTGCAAACTACACAACTATTCTTTACACAAAATATTAGGTTTGCTAAAATGATATAGGTCTGACTGCTCTGGGATCTTAGACTATTACAATAGATGTACACAATTAATATTTACAAAAAGAATAAGTTAAAAATTTTTACTAATATGATCACAAATAAAATAAAATTCATACAATTACTACGTACAAACATGGGTACTTTAGAGCAATGTTTCTCAATTTGTTTGGTTTAGTGATTCCTTATTGTACAAATTTTTTAAAGGGCCCACAAAGAGAATGTGATTCTAAAATAAGTTGACTTTGTATTATACCGAGTGACAGAAAAAGGTAGGCGCCCATACCTTTTTATTCTTAAATATTTTTGAATAAAATTTTTATTGAATAAAATACATCCAAACCCTACTTTACCGTTAACATTTCTAAAATATCATTTTCGGTTTAACAAGAAATAACATTAATTTTATTTTTTTAAAATAGTACACCCCTTAAATTTTTGATATGTTGGATTTGTTGCCACATTATTAAAAATTGAATAATTTGCGCGCTTTTTAAATGGCATAATTAGCATTTAGATTGTAAGCTTTTTTCAAATGCAACCCTCTTGGTACCATAGCTTTGCCAAAAATTAGATTTTCTTGCTATCAAACTACACCAAAAATATTTATTTTGAACAAGTAATATTTCTGAAAATTGGAATTTGTACATAAAAATGGACCAACAAATAAAAATTTGTAAAAACATACCGGTTATTCCATTTAAAATCACAAAATTAATGTTATATTTCAAATTTTTAGCTGTTGAGTAGGGTCTTCTTATGTATTTTAACCCTTAAACATTTTATAAAAAAATATTTGTAAATAAAACTGTTTCAGTTGTCACTCGGTTTAAATGTACATTTTATAAAAGTTAAAACTGTTTTATATATTTCTTTATCATTTCAAATTAATGATTCCCGCTAAATTAATAAGATATTAAAAAAAAAATGTCAAAAAGCCTCAATTTATATATTTCATATGACCCTGCGATAAATTGCAACCCCCACGATTGTGTTTCTATTTTATAACTAGTGAACAATAACATCCTGCTAACAAAAAACTTTTTCAATATGCTGAGGAAGATACTGTTGATGGTCCCGAAACATTTTGATTTTTTAATGAAATAAATTCCTCAAAGGTCCTTCTACCGTTCTCCTAGGGATAAATCCAATTAACATATCTTAATTTCACTACATAAAACATGTACATTGTATCCACGTGGTATCAAGGATAAACAAGACAAAATGGCCTATCACTATTATGACATTTTACGTGACGTCAAAACTTATTAAAATAACACTTTCCAAAACTGGCACCCTTGGCGGGCTAGTTTTTAAATTGTTAAATAAGAAGACGCAATAAAAACATTGTATCAAAAAATCAAATGTGTGTGCATTGTGCATCAGCACATGCAAAACTATAAAGGGTATTTTTTGATTGCGTAAATATTCTTATGAAATTTTTATGAATTAAAATACAACGTAAACACTGCTTTGCCGCTAAAAATTCCAAAGTATCATTTCCTGGTTAACCGGAAATAACATGACTCTATTTTTGGAAATTTTATTACATCATTATAAGCATATATCCTAATTTTTAGAGGTTTTGGCAATATGACCAGATTTTCAATTATGTTTTTTAAATATTTTTTTAAATTTCTATTACAGTAACATCTAAATATTGATCAATATAATAAAATAAAAAAATTTTATAAAACAAAAAAAATTGTTTTTTTTTGTGAATGCAATTTGCCACTAAAACTACCATAACTAAAACTAGATTTTTTTAAATTTGAAAATAAAAATATCTGTTTTAAGAAGTATTAAAATAGTTTGATATATAAAAAATGAGGTTATGATACCAAAACTTTTAAAAATTTATACTTAAAATGAAGTAACAAACCCAAATTTGCCGAAATATACATACCGGGTATTCAGTTTAAAATAAAAAATAATGTTATTTCTGGTTACATCGGAAATAATACTTTTGGAATTTTTATCGGTAAAGTACGGTTATATTTATTTATTTTAAAGAATAAAAATTTCATAAGAAAATATTGACGCAATCAAAAAATACAGTGCTGTCCTGGGACTTTTGCCCTACCCGATATGTTTACTTGTAAGAACTATGAGAAACAACTTTTTATCTCTTCTCGGATAAAAATTAATCAAAACCACAAATCTCCTTAAAAAGACGATACCACAGGCGGCCCATAAACAATAAAATTTAAATATTTTTTAGTACAATTGTTATGTTTTTTCCGATAAATACATGTATTTTACTAATTTTTCACACTAATTATTTTTATTTATATGTTCTTTTTGATATGTATAGATAAATAATTTATATAAAATAAAATGCTGTACTATCTACATTTTGGTTGCCGCGGCCCCCAAACACTTTCTATTACTAAAATGTGGCCCCGAACATCAATAAGGTTGGACAATCCTGCTATGTACACTAATAGGTTGTACTAATTACACAAATATTATTAAAAATAAAACACTTAATTTCTATTTATACTAAAAATTTAATTAACAGTCACTAAAAAAACCTCATCAGTCTTGATTTGAAAATTTATAAAAATTGTTCTTTAAATTTATTAATATTTTTATATCTCCATTGTTTATTATTTACATACATACAACTATTAAGCCATTGTACTACCTTCTACTGCTAAAAAATACAACCTTGGGTATATCTATAATAATATTATAAGTATGTATGCCTGGTTTACACGAGCAAGTCCATATCCGAGAGAGTGCTCTCAGAGTGTTTACACTAAGCAATTTATTTTTCAAGTACTCAGATACTGGACTTTCTTGATTGTGTATTCGACACTTTAAATTCACATTATAAATTGCTATTAAATAAACTTACATGTATATATTCTATTTTCTTCTGTTACAGAAATCACGATCTTCCAGAAAAAACGTTGAACGACATCAATAGACAAATAAAAACTCAACTATCAAAAGCCAAGTATTGAAAAGAAATAATTTAAATTCCAAAAATTCTTGAGGGAAATAATTACTTTTGTATTAAAAATAAAACAACAGTTTTGTTTCCGTAATTTTTTAATGTGTGCCTGAAATAAAAACTAGATAAATTAAATAAAGTGTGCATTCAGAAATAATGAATTTTGACTAGTGGATTTAAAAAAAATACATATTAAATGAAATTGTTTGATATGGGAATTATAATAAATCTGTAAAAAATCATCAAGATTAAATATAATCAATTAATGAATTGTAATCGATTGAATTATATACATACAGTGATCAATTGAATTTATAATTAGAGGCTGCAACTATTACTACAAAGATGGCAACACCTTGTGTCAAATAAGTAATATTTAACAAAATCTAAATATAACCACATTTCCAACTACGCAGCACGAATCACAGCACACTGATTACAAGTTCAGTTAATATCATGATATAACAAGATTATTTTGTACAATGTAAATATAATTAAATTTATTCATTTCAATTTTGTATCGATCAAACTACGAAGATATTTCAGTTGCGTATTGAATATAAAAGTAACTTCGTAATTGGATTCTATTACAGTAATTAATTAAAATATATTTTCAATTTTAAAATGTATACATGGTAACAAGAAATATAAGAATATTTGCCAAATCAATAAAGATAAGTTGTAAGCAAAATAGGTAAAAATATCACAAGTCGGAAATCTTGCATGCGCTTCACATGTTTTTCGACATGCAGTAAATGATTATGCGAATGCACGAAGGCTTTCAGACAACCAATTTGTTTACAATGGTCCTTATTCATTCGACAAATTCAATATCACAGCATTGAGATTTAATCCCATATCAAACGATGGTAATTTAATTGCAATGAATATTACGTTTGAAAAATAAATAAATATCTAAAACTATTACGTAATAAATACACTTTGCATAAATTCATTACTTAGTGCAATGTTAGCCTAAACAATAAATTAGCTTACACAATTATCTCACAACGCAGCTTTAATGTACTAATAGCCAAGAAAATATGATCCAATAGCAAGCAAGATAAAAATAATAAAATACTAATGCATGTTTATGTATTCGATAAACCAACCCTCGCCAAAACAATAGGAACACTGGAATAAATCAAGAATATTTGCATGCACAGAAATCAATACAAATAAGGTGTGATGTCTCTTGAAGACCTGCAACAAGTAATCAAAACATGAAGATTACTCGTTTTTAACACTGACATAAAAATAATTTAGAAGAATATAATAAAGCAGCACTGGTGTGATCGTTATTCAAGATTATTATCAAAATGTATACAAGTACAATAAAATAAATGCATAAAACATGAGAAATATGGGAGGTATTTACTAAAAACAACAAACTATGCAAGTTAATTAATGAGAAATCAGAATTATATACTACCAAACACATGATATTTATTTATCAAGTTAAATAGAGATGTAAAACATATCTTACCTATATAATTCAAGAATTTATACTTTAAATTTTTTATAAAGTGTAAATTCATATTGAAGTAAAACACAACAGCAAATTACTGTAAATTAAAGACGGATAAAATGAGAAGAAATATAATTTGCATAAACCTCAAAAATAATTAGAATTTTAAAGCAGGGACTCGAACCGCATTAAAACCTAAATAAAGAAAAAACTAAAACTAAAATTCTGTACCGGTTCAAAACGTTTTTGGTGGTTTGTTCCTTTCCAATTTTGAAGGTTAAAACATTTACACTTTTTTTTAACTTGGTTGCATTTTTACTGTATTTTTGAAAATATTTAAATAATTTTTACAAAAAACTTCAAACGATTTTTAAAAAAATTGGACTTTTTCAATTACATTTTTCTTGAATATTTTTGAAAATTTTGTAAAGCCACTTCTATTTGGCATCAAATTAAATTTCTAAAATTGATGATTCAAAAATTTTCTAAAATTTTCGAGTAAAAGGTGATATTTTGAAAATTTTAAAAAGCATTTTTGCATAAAAATAAATTTATAAAATAACTATTTGAAAGTTTTTTTTAAAGGTTCAAATTAACCATTTTTCTATAAAATTGAATTTCTAAAAATATCTTCAAAAATGTTAGTCAAATTAAAAAAATATTTATTTATTTGTTCATTTGGCTTATTTTAAGAATTAAGAAAACCATAATTTTTGCACAAAATTAAAGTTTTAAAAATAATTATTATTTGAAAACGTTTCTTATTTTCCAAATATTTTAGTTTAGTTAATTAAAAAAAAAAATGAAAATCTTCTAATTTTTTTCTAAAATTAAAAAAAAAAACCACTAATAAACATTTTCAAATATGTAAATAAGTTTCTAAAAATAATCATTCGGAATTTTTTTTAACGAGTTAAATCGATGAAATATTTTTTTCAATTTAATTGCATTTTTCTTGTTCATTTTTGAAATTTTGGGAAACCGATTATATGACCATTTTTTAATCAAATTATTTTTTTTAAATAATTACATATTTGAAACAGTCCCTTTGTAATTTTCTAATTTAATATATCCAATATTTTTGAAATTTTTGTAAAACCGCTTATAAACATATTGTAATTTGAAATTTATTTAAAAAAAAATTGAAATTTTATTCATTTTTGAGTTAACTCAAAGAATCGTAATTTTTTTTCAATTCAATTCCACTTTCTCATGCATTTTTGAAAATGTTGGAAAACGTATCATTTTTGAACAAAATTTCAAAAAAAATTTTAAATTTTGGAAGGAAAAGCAAAAAAAATAAATTTCTAAAAACAATTATTAAGTTTTTTTGTGATTTCAACATATTTGAGTTAAATGAACAAAATTAATGGTAATTTTTCAAATAATTGCATTTGTCTTGTTTGTTTTTAAATTTTTGATAACAATAATTATTTCAAAAATTTCCCTAAATGAAAAAAATATTCAGTAAAGTGTAAAGAAATGAAAAAGAGGAGATTCAAAATTATTGAGCAAATTAATGTTAAAAAAGTCATAAATAATATATTATGCTCATAATGGTTAACAAAAATAACATCTTTTTAAAATTGTTGTACCTTCATAAATGGTTGAATTAAAAATATATCAAAAACCTAAAATTGCAGTATTTACCAAACCACCGTAATTTAATGTTTTTCAGCAAGCAAACTGTCATGATGCGGTTCGAGTCCCTGTTTTTGGTAATAATTTAATAATGTCATTAAATAAAAAGCATTCAAATAATGTAATCTCCAGCCAGGTTGATGATGAAGCCTGACGACCGACACAGGGGTACCTATAAATTTTACACAACAGTGTTAAATTATCAGATTAACAGCTCATATAATATTTAAAATCCTATGAAAAATTGTACACAAAAACAACACAACATATTAAATAATGAGAGAATCATACTTGCAGTACCTGAATTAATTAGAAAATATATTTAAGCACGATCATTTTTAGCGGAAGCTATAAAAAATAAAAATGCTGTCCTAACCGCATGCTAATAATTTGAATATTAACAAAATTATCAAAAACAAGGCAATTTAAATAGTACACATCAAAATTTGACAATTATACCTTAAAATTCCATTAATTTTAAGTTTATGCAAATAAATATTGTATGGGCCTTCTCGAAAATTGTAAAATAAAAACATTTATAATACACATAATTATTAAAATCACATAAAATATTCATTTGTATACATATAAGGGCATAAAACATGTATATGCAGTGGGAATATTATGTGATACTGTACCTGACCCAAGGCCAAACATAACCTGCAAAAAATACAAAAACACACAAGGCAAGGTAATATTAATGTTTAATATGTAAAGTGAAATACAGAGCAATAAATATGCAATTACATATGAAAATTTTACAAGTAATTATCCAACTGAAATAAACACTTTCAAACAAAAAAAAAGAAAAGTGAATAGAGAAAAAAAATGGATTAATGTTTCACCAAAAGTATGGCATAAAAATGTTTAATTCAGTTATGAAATTTACACAAATATAAAAATTTACTTTCCTGCATGAATTAGTGAAATAAAATTTCTCGTATTTAAAGTGTGAAAACATTACAAAGGGATTGGAAGATGCGTAATTTGTGTCCTTTTGTATATGTTTTACACTGTGTTTTTGTCGCTAATCTGTGTAAAACAGTACGTAATTAGCTTACCAGGAAAATGTAGGTAGCTGACTGTCCTCTTGTTGTCCCTAACCTACACAAGCTAAAACACACGATTCTAACCTATAGCTTAGTTAACAGGATATTAATATTAAATATGAAATCGAAGCTATAACACTTAGTGACAAAAACATGATAAATTAAATTTGTAGATAGAATTTCTTTTAAAAATACATAATGAAAAATATATATAAAAAAATCTGGTTGTATTTTTTTGTGGTTTTCGTTTTAAATACTGTATCATGGCGGACTCTCACACATCAACTTAGAAATGATTCCAATTGGTGGGGACGCCACGAAATTAAAATAAAAATAAAAACTTACTCTAAATTAAACCTATGTTTATTATGTATATATAGATTTATATATATTTTCAGAAATATTCATCAATCCATACCGGCTCATGTTTGGCTGTGACGCAAATGTTATGGACGCATACTAACTGTGTTTATATAAAATATATAATATATATATGTATATATATATATATATATTGGAGTAGACGAGAGAGAGAGATGGGATTGCTGGGCACATCATATGAAGTTAAAATCTGTAAATTACACAAAACAAAACTAGCATCTCCTTGGACCTCATACACCGCTGCCTGAAAATTATACACCGTAATACTATCAAACTTAATAAATAATTTTTTAATATTATGAACTGAATATTTTGACTATGCCAACATAAAATTTTTATTTTCATCATTGGATTTAAATTTTTGCAAACTAAATAAATTAAAATGCATCAACATTTTTTAATGAATTGTTACAGTAAAATTAAAGCATCAATTATCAGTTTAGACTCTATCTGATGATAAAATAAAAAACTATAAGATTTAAGAAAATAAGATACGGTGGCAAATCCATAATTACGAAGTGACTTTCTATGTGGAAGCACATTATTCGAATAAAAAAACTGCACATTTGCTATTTTATTTGGGCTACGCGATCACTACATGTAAAAAATCGCATAGCGTGATAACGAGCAAAGCAAAACAATATTATTAAAGTAAACTTTTAAAGTGAGGTCTAAAAAATATTAGTTAGTTATTAATAAAATTTAAAATACAAAAAAGAAATTACATTGCTCAGTTTTATCGTACTAGTTACCACAATAATCAAACGCATGGCAACACAACACAAACGTGTTTCACAGAAAGTATATCAAAAAGGCTCAGCCAAGGTGGAAAACCTTAAAATCCTAAATATTGAATTAAAAAATTTTGGTTAATTCTTTGTTTGGTATTATTTTGACAACAAGTCATGCAATAGCTTCCTAAAATGATGCGTTTTATTTAACCAATAATTTTAAGTAATAATAATAAGTCTAAGGGGCTGTACTGGAGGGTACGTACAGAGTACATCCGACCCTTCCTCACCCGTTACGTTAGTCCGTTGATTTTTAAACCAAACGATTTTATTTACATGTGACTTATTTAGTTACTTTATTATATTTTGATTTTAACGGTATTAAGATGTATAAATTTAAATGATAAAAAAATATATTACATAAAGTTTTTATTTTATTGTTAAAACTATAATTTAACAATAACATTTTTTTTACATTAATTGACACCATAAAGAGGCCATGGTCCAGGATTTTACCCTTCCTCACCAGGTCCGCCTAAGACACCTCACCAGTTAGGGGTGAAAAAAGGACTGATTATTTGTTTGATACTATTATTTTTTTTTTTTTCCTATTAATGAGTCTTAAAAAAAAGTTAATCTTAATGATAGTTTTGCTTTTTAGATATTTTAACCAAAAAAAAAATACAAAATAATTAAATAATCGTTTATTTGATGTCCACAGTAGCTACAGTATTTCAAAATTCTTTGTTTGATATTTAAGAAAATATTCACCTATTTTTATATTTGATATTCTAAGGAATAAATTCTAAATGATTTCGAAAATGAAAAGTGTGTATGTGCATTGTTCAGAAGGTTTATCGGTGGGTTGGTCAGATGGTAGGCCGGTGGGTGAGTAGGTCGGTG
>JARJEC010093047.1:0-10516 GCA_030264575.1 Tachinus sp. AB-2021 | reverse complement strand
TAATTTAAATCAAATACAATGTTTTTATTGGCATCATTAGCAGCTCTATTGGCAGTTACTTTGGGTAAGTCTGAATTTATTAATTAATTAAATAATTATTAAAGATTTGAGTAAATATTAATTGATAAATAAAAAATAATTACAAATCAACATTTTTTGTATTTATATTAATTTTATTGCCGACAAATATTAATTATATTATTTATAATAATAATAAAATATTTTACATTAAAAAAAAAAAACAAATTAAATTAATTTAAAAAAATATTGAATTAATTAAAAACTAAATAAAAAATTTATAAATAAATAAAATGCAACTTTTAATAATATCAAAATTTAATTAGTAACTATATGTAAAAAAAAATCGAAATTGTTGACAATTGTAACTTAAAGATTTAACAAAATTTTGATAAATTTTCAAATAAATAAATTTTGAAAGTTGGATGGATATACTAAATTTAAAAAAATATAAATTAAATTATTTAAAAAAATAAAAAATGAATAAATAAATAAAATAAAACTTATAATAATATCAAAATCTAATTAGTAACTATATGTTTAAAAAATAACAAAATTGATGACAACTGTAACTCAGAGATTTAACAAAATTTGGATAAATTTAATAAAATAAATAAATTTTGAAAGTTTGATGGATATACTAAATTAAAAAAATATAGAATTTAAATTAAATAAAAAAATAAATAAAAAGATTAATAAATAAATAAAATAAAACTATTAATAATATCAAAATTTTATTAGTATATATAATATAGGTGTTTAAGTTTTATCAAAATTGTTGACAATTGTAACAAAAAAATGTAACAAAATTTACATACATCGAAATAAAGAATTAAATTTTGAACGTTGAATTTATTAAATAAAAATATATAAATTAAATTAATAAAAAAATGAGTTAATAAATTAATTAACAAAAATTAAAAAAATAATAAATAAATAAAATAAAACTTATAATAATATCAAAATTGTATTAGTATATATCATATGCAGAGATGTGTCGAATTTTTATCAAAATTGTTGACAATTGTAACAAAAAAATGTAACAAAATTTGTATACATTTAAAAAAATTTATTAAATTTTGAATGTATATATAGTAAATAAAAAAATATAAATTAAATTAATTAAAAAAAATGAGTTAGTAAATGAATTAAAAAAAAATAAACAAATAAAATAAAACTAAAAATCGTAACAAAATTTGCATACATTTTTAAAAAATAATTATATTTTAAACATTGGATTTACTAAATTAACAAAATAAAAATTAAATTAATTAAAAGAAATGAGTTAGTAAATTAATTAAAAAATGAATAAAAAAATGAATAAATAAATAAAATAAAACTTTTAATAATATCAAAATTTAATTAGTAACTATATGTAAAAAAAAAATGAAAATTGTTGACAATTGTAACTCGAAGATTTAACAAAATTTGGATAAATTTAAAAAAATAAATAAATTTTGAAAATACTAAATTAAAAAAAATATATAAATTAAATTAATTAGAAAAATAAAGAAAAAGATTAATAAATAAATTAAATATAATTTTATTAGTATATAGAATATGCAAAAAGAAGTGTTTAAGTTTTATCAAAATTGTTGACAATTGTAACAAAAAAATGTAACAAAATTTACATACATTTAAATAAATAATAAAATATTTAACGTTGGATCTACTAAATAAAATAAATATAAATATAAATTAATTAAAAAATTAACAAAAAAAGTAATAAATAAAATATAACTCTTAACAATATAAAAATTTTATTAGCATATATATTATGCAAAGAGGAAATGTCAAATTTTTATCAAAATTGTTGACAAATGTAACTAAACAACGTAACAAGTAGCATACATTTAAAAAAATACTGCAATTTTAAACGTTGGATATAGTAAATTAAAAAAAATTAAGTTAATTAAAAAATTGAGCTGGTTAATTATTAAAACAAATAAATAGAAAAACCAATAAACAAATAAAATAAAACATTTAACAATATCAAAATTTTATTAGTATATATAATATGCAGAGAGGAAATATCAATTTTGTATCAAAATTGTTGACAATTATAACTAAAAAATGTAACAATACTTGTGTACATTTAAAAATATAATTAAATTTTGAGCTTTGGACGTACTAAATAAAAAAAATATAAATTAAATTAATAAACAAAATGAGTTAATAAATTAAATAAAAAATTAATTAAAAAATTAATAAATAAATAAAATAAAAGTTTAATAACATCAAAATTTTATTGTATTAAGTAATTATAATATGCAACGATGAGGTGTCAATTTTTTACAAAAATTGTTGACAGTTGTAACAAAAAAAATGTAACAAAATTTGGATAAATTCAAAAAAATAAATACATTTTGAAAGATGGATATAAGACACCATTTAACAATTAACATTTTAATATAATATTTTTTTAAACTTTTTTTTTTCTTTCTGATTAATTCTATTCTGATATTTAGTGATTATAAATAATATAATCACTAAATATCAAAATAGGATTAATCGAATTATTAATTCAATTCTGCTATTTAGTGATTATAAATAATATTTTATATTATATAATAATAAATAATATAATCACTAAATATCGGAATAGAATTAATCAAATTAACTAAAAAAATCGTTCGAACTTTAGGATCAGATTTGGTCCCAAGACTGGATGGCAGAATCGTGGGAGGAAGCCCAACTTCCATTCAGGAATTTCCGTACCAAATTTCGCTCCAATCTAACGGTAGACACATTTGCGGCGGATCAATAATTTCAAAGAAATATATACTGACAGCAGCACATTGCACAGATGGGTAATTTTTTATAAAGTATATTTCTGATTTATATAGTTTTTGGATTTAATTGTATTTCACTATATTTCAATTCAATATTTGCTAATGTATAGAAGGGATTTGCATTCCTGCCTGTATCTCTTCCAGCAAAGTGTTTCAATTGTTTGCACTCACTATCGCACTACCAAAGTTTCACTTCACAAATCTCACTAGCTTTTCATAGTAAGGTAGTAAGTCTAAAATTAGTCACATTCATACCAGGCTAGTATCACTAAATTTTAACATAAAACTATGACAATAATCTAAGTTATCTTGGATAGCATAGATAGCTTGGAGGGACTGACCAAAAACCTGGTCTGGACCGATAGACCAAGCCATAGAAAGCTGACCAGCTAGCCAAAAAGAACAACTGGGACATTTATTGGACAATAACCCACATTCGGGCATCCACACAAAACCGGAAAAGAAATAGTCCAGCGCATACTTGCAAAAGAACACTGGAGCAGGAACTAGATAAACAGTTTACCCCCCCCCCTCCCACCGCTAATATCGCCCACAGAGGCCCTTCTGTTGACTTAGCTAACTTCAGCCTTCATCTAGTAGGTGTTTCATCAATTCTAGGAGCAATTAATTTTATTACTCCAGTAATTAACATACGATCAATAGGAATAACTTATGACCGTATACCTTTACTTGTATGATCAGTTGCCCTTCTTCTACCTTTATCTCTCCCAGTTCTAGCAGGTACTATTACAATATTACTATAACTTGTGGAAAAACTGTCAGGGAATGAATCACACAAGATTATTCCCAACAGAACCAACACAAATACTCAAAAGGAAGTACCGCAAATTAGTCAAACCAAACTGCGAAGGCTCACAGGACTAATTACCGGACACTGTGGTCTTAACAAGCACATGCATTGATTGGGTATACAAGAAATTCCACTATACCGCGAATGTTTGGAGAACGAACAGACTCCGCAGCATCTGCTATGTGAATGCAAAGCTTTCAACATGCAACGCACTTTGCCAAGCATATGCTAGCCCAAGAACAACCAAAACAAACAACCACTAAGCAAAAACTTTTCGACTTCATAGATAATGTCATAACATTAATTATGTTTCAATATTTACTAAAATAAAACGTATCATTCGAAAGTTTAAAAAACAACTTAAACTCATTAATAGCTCCCAAAAATGAAAAATGTGATTTAAGACTTTACTAAAAAACACTAAAGAAATTTTAAATACGAATAATGATAATTTATTTAGATCATCACCTAAATCTCTAACAATCCGCTACGGTTCAACGTACCACGGATCTGGAGGAAAAGTCATACAAGTATCTGAAATTTTGCAACACCCACGATACAACCAAAGAACCGTTGACTACGATATAAGCATATTGTTGCTTTCTCAAGACATACAATTCAGTGAAAGTGCCGTTTCTATTGGATTGCCAGAACAGGATGAGACGATTGGTGCGAATACTGAAGCCGTTTGTACCGGTTGGGGTACTTTAAAAGAAGGAGGAAATGCTCCGAGTGATTTGAGAAAAGTATCTGTTGCCATCGTATCCAATAAAGAATGCAGTGATAAATATAACGGGTTCAATGGTATTACAGATAGGATGATTTGTGCCGGTGTTCCTCAGGGTGGCAAAGATGCTTGTCAGGTAAAAATTAGCATTTAGCAATTGTTTGTTTAGTTAATAGACTTAAAGTTGGACAATATTAAACAACCCATCAATTAATAAATATTGTCACAGCATTTTAACAATTTTAGTTAGAAAAACTACATTCTTAAGGCTTTAATTGAATTTTGAGGTAACAAAGAATCATTTATACTAAAGATAACCACTTTCAACTTTAACCCCAGTTTTCTTGATTCGTATGCCATGTGGAATGCTTTTTTTCTGTATAGTGCTTTCAGTTAATATCTTATTTATTGCAAAAGTGATCAAAAATGGTAATTTCCTGCTAACCTTATTAATGTGTCTTATAATGCATACAAGGCATATTAATAAGGTTAGCAATTTCTTGCTAACCTTGTCAATAATATAGATTAACGACAAATTTGAAAACAAAACAATGTTTATTATCTGATTAATCTTTTCAAAAATATGTTGTCGTTTATAGGGAGATTCTGGCGGCCCACTGGTAGCCAATGGAAAGCAAGTAGGAGTTGTGTCATGGGGTTACGGCTGTGCACGTCCCAACTATCCAGGAGTGTATTCCAATGTTGGAAATTTACGTGCATTCATCAAAGAAAAATGTGGTATATAATTGTTTTTTCTTTTTTAGTCAAATTTAGTTTAGCAAACAAATAGATTTTTTAATGCTTTAAGTATTTTGTAACAATTATTATAGTAAATAAAACAACTTTTTATATATTTATCACTAACATTTTTTTGTATATCATATAGTAAAGGCTACCACCATTCAATTATTAATAAAATATATTATAATTATATATTTTGAGTAGCCTATTTCTTAGTTTAAAGGTTTTATCTAGCTCTATCTATACCAATTTTTATCAGAATCTGATCAATATCAACCGTTGGATGCTAATAAAAATTGGTATACTAGAGAGCAGGGTTGTTTTGATGTCCGGCGCCACATTTTAGTACATTTTAGTAATAGAAAGAGTTTAGTAGTAGACTATCTACAATTTTAGTTACTGCGGCCCGCAAACTTTTTCTATTACTAAAATGTACTAAAATGTGGCCCCGAGCATCAAAACAACCCTGCTGCACGTGTAAAGCATAGACGTAATTATGTATTTATGCATATCAGAAAGAACACATGCATAAAATTAATTAGTACACAAAACTAGTACAATAAGTACATTTATATGAAAAACATAACAACTGTATAACAAAATATTTAAAATTTATTGCTTGTGGACCGCGGGTAATACCAGGGTGGACAACCCTGGTATAGAACCTGAAAAGCTCTACATTTCAAAAGGTAAGTAAATATTCAACTAATAAGATTTATTTAATTACTGTAACATGTTCCATCAAATTATTTTTACAACTGTTGAGGGTTTAAAAGTCCACATGTCGCTAGAAAAGTTTTCTCAACTTGGCCACTGAACCGCATTGAGCAGCTAGTCTTCTAGTGCGCTTGCGAGGCGTATGAGAAGCATCAGAACCAAAAGTAAAACAGGGTTTTTCAATTGGTTTTCAAGATTTATTAAATGTATTTCACTATTTATCAAATGTAATATTACTAAAGACACAAATATTTTATTTATTTTAATTGCTTAATTCTGAATTAATACTACTACTACTAATAATAATAATAATAATAATCATAATTATGGTACCGATAATTATATCTGCCACAGGTAATACCAAAATAGTTGCATGACAATTTAAAAACTTTAGAACTACCACAATACACATACATTGAATTGCAGAAAGCAGTTTTACTCAACAAGTGTCGGAAAGTAGGAAAATTTCTTAATAAAGACACCACATAACATCCAACAACAATAATACAAATATAATCACATACAAAACACAACAATATTAATTACATTTCTTGTTTATACCGAATTGCAATGTTTCTGTCTCCATTAAAAACTGTGTATATTTATAAAATAAAGAATAATAATAACAATATAGTTAACTGTATCGTTTATATATTTTGGTTTTAATAAAACAATAAAGTTATTTATAAACATTAAAACACATAACATTGATACACAAACATAATAAAAAGTTAATTTTTGCCAAAGACGCTTTATCATTTTGCTGTAAGATTCTTAAAAATGTTTGATTGCCTTCCGTATTTAATATTTATCAAAATGTGCATATCTTAACAAAACATCATTAATCAAATTTGTTAGAGTAATATTCTATAGTAGTGCATTACAACACAGTTTAAAAGTAACATTTGTTATCTGCAGTCAACTTATCATTTTTATATTAACGATGCATTCTGTCATATGAAATAGCAACTGCATAAAACACGCTGTTTATTTCAAATAAATTGTAGCACTTGTTATATAAATTTTCAAATGACATACATAATGCATTTAAAATAATTGTTTTGTTTTTTTAAACGTGTAAAATGATGCTATAATATTCTTATGAAATAAAACAATTTACTATGTTTTTTATCACGAATTTATTCCCTCGAATAGATTAGAAGGCTCAAGTGGAGCCGAAACTAGTAATGTATTCGGGAGAATAAATTCGTGATAAAAACATAGTGAATTATTTTATTTCAAAAGTATGGATTATTACACAGTAACGGTTTAATTAATTATATGCTATAATATTCAATAACTATGGTCATCTTTAGTAAGTTATAATTTTTATGCAGAAATTCTTGCTATTTAAGGATAATTTGAGCATTTTAAGTTATTAATTACAATGTAATAATTTTATTTTTATAAATAAAATATAGCGTATGTCACATAAGTTTTAGGAAAATTTTCATCTGCTTAAAAATAAATGATACAGCAAGTGAAAAAACTCCAAAACAACCATAAATACTGTTTTGTGGAAAAAATACATGTCACCAATTGTATGTACATTTATGCTCACATAAATCTAGTACAAACATATTTTATTAGTGTAAATATAACTTTAGTCATACAATGTTTATTCTGATTCGTCAAAGAAACATCTGTTAGAGTATTTAAAAATTAATTCAAAAATATAGCTAGTATGGCAAGAAAACTTAATAATATCGTGAAAATACGCATTGTAACCAAGCTTGAAGAAGAGTACAACATCAGGCACGTGACAGAAGAAATGCATATAAACAAATCTACAATAATAAATGTAAAGAAAAAGTGGGAAAGCAAAGAAAATTTAGATCCGAAACTGGCTTAGTAAGAATTTCCACGCAGCAGCAAGATACTAATTTAGTGGTGTATTTATCACTTCATCCATTTTAATCTGTGGGGAAAGCTAGTCTAGAAACACATTTTCCAGGTTACCAACAAACGGCAACAAACAAAAGTGAATTAAAATGCCGAGATACAGCTAAAAAAATTAAGTTATGCAAAGAAAGAAAACAACCAAGATTTTTTATTGTATGCTTCATATTAATCATGGACTAGAATTTTGACAAAACGTAGTCTTTTTCAACGAAAAAATCTATCAATCCATAAATAATGGAGCTATCTGTGTTTATAGACCACCAAATACAAGATACGAAGAACGATATATTAATAATAGTGATTCACAAGGAAGATTTCTAGTCAACGTATGAGGTTGGATCAGTTATAATACTGGAATGTGTTGAAAAATTGACGGAAAATTTAATTCAACAAATTATATAAATATTAGGGATAATGTGATGTTGCCATATGTGCAACAAATGTATCTAAATAATTTATTTTTCAACATGATTGTTGTCTTGTTCATACAGCACATGTAGTTACTCAATGGTTTAAACAAAATAATGGAGAAGTATTTTAGTGATTTTCCAAAAGTGCCGAAATAAATCCTATAGAAAATGTGTGAGCCAAAAAGGTGAAACGTGTGCCTGGTATGAGGTACAGAAACGTAGATGAGCTGTGGTAAAAATTGAAGAAACGTGGTAATTTTTAATAGAATAACCAGCCTATTTTCGAAATCTTATAATGTCGATACCAAGAAAATTAAGGGCTGTAATTGACGCAAATGTCAGTGCAATAAAATATTAAATACTTATATTTCTTTTGGTTTCTATTTAATGATAAGTTAATTTCACAACCGTCAATTGGTTTGGTATGAAAGTCAGTTTCTTAAAACGTAAAATGTGAGACATCTTATACTTCATTCTCAGAACAAAGTCATTAGGTATTTATCCAAGTATAAATAGTTAGCACTTTTTGGTGAAAATTCATTTCAAATTATGTTAGTGAACTATGCTGACTGTGTAAATTATTATCAATTTTTCATATTTTCATTGTTTATCTATTATTAGTCAAAATAAAGCCATACTGATGAGAAATAAATTTAGAAACGTGTCTATGGACGATTTTAAACTATTTCATTATATTGTTCAATTGTATTTGTTTCATTATTCAATTATTTATTTATTTACTTTAACTTTTTTAGTTTTCTATATTATTTTATAAATTTTAAATTTTCTTTGAGTCACATTTTACTTTTTTTTCGTTTTTGTAAGACGCCTTTACACAAGTTTAAGGATAAATTCATTTTTCTGTATTATTTCCAGATTTAGTAGATGTAAAATGTTTGTACTAGATTTATATGAGCACGACTGTACATAGCAATGGGTAATATTGCCGAACTGGATTTGTATTACCGGAAAGTTGTCGAGAGTTTCATAAGTTGCCAAAAAGTGGCAGTGTTGCCATTTATCTGTAGCTATTTTTGTAGATAGTAGTATTTGTTGGGGTTTTACCGACCTCCAGGTCGGTCTATCAGCCGTGTTAATGTAGTTATGTATGTGCAAAATTAAAGGTTGTTACTCTAGAAATTTGTCTCCGATCTCTAGAGCGCCATTAATTGTTTTCCAATGGCAAATGGTTGCGATAGGCTGAGTTATGCGATCGCCCATCCAACTGCTGACCGTGCCTAACGTTGCTTGCCTTGCAAACATTCGACATCAACCGTACTGGATATGCCAAACCGGCTATTATTTTATAGAATGCAGAGAATGGGATCAAATGTTTGCGCGTTTTAAATAAATAATACTACAATACACTTTGGATAAGTTGTATGGCCTATAAATATCCTTGAATTACGTAAATAACAACAGTCAGAGCGACTGACTGTGCTCTTTTCACAGTTTCGCAGTTGCCATTATTAATAAAATTAAAAATTTATCATCTAATTTTAAACAAATTAGATAAAAATTTATATCTTTATCAAATTCATTACATTTGCCTGTAAAAGCTCGACAGGTAGTTATTTAACATGGTTGATTAGTCTAATTGGTACAGAAACTGTGTTTTTGTTGATGACAATGAGTGAAAAGTTGCAAAAAGTTTTTTAGGAAAAATTTAAAAACACCCGCAGACAATTTACAGTTGCAGCTGGAAAATATAAAAAGTTTTATAGCCAATTGACATTTGGATTTCATATTTAGAAGGCTTAAATTGCGCATTACGTTTTCAAAACAACTTCATATTGTCTATTAAAATATTGTAAGCAAAAAAATTGCGGTAATAAAGTAGAAATTGTTATTTGTAAACAATATTCGAAACTTGCCATATATTTACATTTTTTTTGGCAATATTGCCAACACTCTTTCCGGCAATATTACCGTGATTTTAAATTGCCGGCAATGGCACATTACGCAAGAATAAATAGAACACAGGAGAGAAGATCAAACCTTACTTTTTATTCATTCTGAAAATTATAAAATTATATATACTTTATATGTCCAAATCTGACAATCTGTCAATTTGACCACAGGCTCAAACCATTAAGTATTTTTTGGATCATCGACCAAAAAATGTATATTATTATAATGAGTTCAATCTTTTCATTGTTCTCATCCTTACATTATTTTTTGCAACTAAAGCAAATTACTATTAGTCGATACTATTTTGTTGTATATTTCTTCTACCATCAAATCAGAAGATGGTGTCGCCCCTATTATTCCATTGCCCCTTGTGATGGCATCCTGTAGGACCTGCATATTCTCACCGAGGTTACTTTCGTAGCACCTCCTACATCTTTTGTATTCATTTTTCTCTTTAAGGGCACTCTCCATGTTTCTGCGGCGTACA
>JARJEC010093035.1:0-12910 GCA_030264575.1 Tachinus sp. AB-2021 | reverse complement strand
ACTGTTTACTCCTGCTCAAGAGGAGTAAAAAGTTCATGTTAGGAGCACACAAACAAACAGCAGAACGTGCTCAGAGAGTTCCGAACACACAAATAAATAGAGCTAAAGATTCAATCGTTAATTTTTCAGTCTACAGGATTGTCAATATGTAATTTAATAATTTACAAACAAAATTATTTAAGGTTATCTTGTTTATTTATGTCAGTATCCACTTTCAATATCCGTTCAATTAAAATTGTAAATGAAAATGTACAAAAATTATGCATTAAAAAAAATTGTGAGTGTGCATGGAACATACACAGTAGAAGTAAAACCTTTAATTTAATTATAATATAATTATACTGAAAATTAAATGTCAACGTTAGTGTCATATTTTTTATTTACGCAAAGCCAGCCTGTCCAACTCATTCCCATTCGTCACTGCCTATATTCCCACCCGTACCCCATAATTGGTTTAAGTTAGTCACTTTTTCAAACTCACACTTCAATATATTTTATATTGAAGTGTAAGTTTGAAAAAGCGATTAAAGTGTTACCTTAAAAAATTCCTTATTACTCGATCCATTTAGAAACCAGGGAGTCTTAATACAGGGATAGCAACAATGATTAAGGATTGGTTAATAGACAACCAAGTATGTACTTGTAGTAATACGTAAAACTAAAAATCCACTAGATGTGGTTTTTCATAGGCAGAACAATTATAAATTAATAAGAGGATATAAATTATTAAAAAACAAACAAAACATTTATTGCACATTAAATTTTATAACAAATAAAATAGTGTTATACTACGATAATGTGCCATTAATATAAATGCTTCTTGGGCTTGTGTAACCATATTGAAATTGTTTAATAAAAAAAAAAAGTTTAATTAATATAACCTATAAATATTCATCTGTCAAAATAGTATACGTCTATAAGATAAAAACAATATTCTAGTTATTTTTAATGTGCAGCACTGAATTTCACACACCGGAAAAACCATAAACATTATAAAATTCGTAGATTTTTTTGGTGCAAATTTAAAAATCCTTAATTATTGTTGCTATCCCATTATATTTGTTATAACAACACAATAAAATAATCCACTCGTTGCTCTGTATTAAATGCATATAAAAATAATGGCAAAAGATACAGTAGTGGATACATGACGTCGCACTAATGGCGCATATTTATAAGTGTATAAAGAAAATAATATGATAATTTACAAGTTAGAAATTCTTTAATCATAAGAATGTCTAATTTAAATGTGCCAATAATAACAATACTTGAATGTGTTAAGCATCAGACTAAACTTGAGCAATGACGGGCATTCCATTTTATTCAGATGGCATAATAACACATCAATGAAGTGACGTGAATCCAGAACTTGAAGTCATTTAAATATTGTTAACAGTTTTTTATTACTCTGTTGGAGAGATGCTGTGCCACGTCAGCTTAAACTTAGATGAAATTACCAGACAAGTTTGCAGATATCTAAAGATGTGAAAATTAAACAAAAACCAAAATGATTACTTATTTTTAAAACGTAACTACATTAAAAATAAAGTATATTAAGAAGCAGTAATGTTAAGAAAATCATAGTTGAAAAGAATTAAAAATTAAAACAAATTAAATATAATGATAAAAACTGATTAGGTGGGAATTAGGTAGGAGTAAGCAATAAAGCAAATCCTGTTTAGTAACAAGCTATTGAATCAGCTGTTGTAATAAAAATCAATAAAATCAATACAAATAAAATTCATGTATAAAAATCAACATGAAACAAACATCATTTGAATAAACCAAAATAATAAATTGAATACAAGCAAACTGGAAAGTATCTCACGCTGTACAACAAAAGAAACATGACAAAAAATACAGTTAGTTTTTGCTGTCATATTTTACCTTAGCATCCTTCAAAACTACATTATGTCATCGCATATTATTACTACCTATGCTAATGATAATGAATCAGAGCGCGATTATAACTGCGTTAATTTATTTTTTGCATAATTAAATACCAAACTGATAAGTTGACAGATCATCAATGTTCATCTCACCTTTGGATGAGCTCCGTTGGACATAGAGTATAGAAACTTGGAACTCGCTAATGAATTTTCTAATGCTTTCTTGGTTGGTTTTATCTTCGAGTGCTGCGGTCAATGCAGGTGGTTCCAGGTGACCGTCGTCTTCCGGCAATAAGACTTGTGCGGCATGTCTGATGTAGTTAGCGAATTCTTTTAGATCCACTATCGCGACATTTTGAGTGTCGGAGGTTGCCTCACTGGCCTCCAGTGAGTCTCCCATATTCTATACTAACTTATAACATTTATATATCACTTTAACAATTAAACAGTACGGATTAAAACGGCTTTATGTACGACTACGTGTGCACAGTTTCAGTGCAGTGCACTTCACCATCACAATATGACTCATTTGACATATGCGTGAAACTATGCGCAAGTTGAATAGTTCCGGATTTTACCGGCCCAGCTTCCACTAGTTCCGTTTTCCATGTGATTCAAACTGGTTTTGGTAATTCAAATTGAAGCTGGAATAATAAAATCTCATGATTACTTGTACTTTTATTTCAATAACATAATCAAATGACGTTATTTTTATATCAAGAAAAAAATATTTAACTGAACTCCAACTAAGATTACCTCCCACGCTTCCCTTCTGCACTCGAATGAAGTTAACAACAAAGACAGTGGTGGAGAATATTTTAATAGGCGAAAATCAAGAACCAATAAATGGCGCTTTACGATATTCAAATGGGGAAAACAAAACTACGCGCACCCCACGCGATCAGTGTGAAGTGATCTGTAAGTGGTTTTAGAGAAAAAATTCCTTAGAATACTTCATTTTTATAACCAAAAAGGTCAAAAAAATACGTCTCTATCACTAGTAAATATGTATCAGGATTAGGATAGATTTCATGTGGGTTTTGTTTTCCTCATTTGAGCAGTTCAAAGATTAACAACAGAAGTCAGCCACTTCGCTGATTTTCTCCTATTGTTTTACTATCAAATTATTAATAAAAATCCACCTGTAATATACAGATTGTAACAGAAATTTGTGTGTTAATTTTAACGAGTGGTAGACTATTATTGAAATAAAATATATTCAAATTATACGAAAATTAAAAATCAATAGATAGCGCTTATGTGATGCAGAAATGAGGAAAACAGATTTATATGATCAATGTCAAATAAATAAAACTCCAAAATACAAAAATATCAATTTCTCGGGCCAAAGCACTATGATATTTAACAATTTTTATGCAAAACATCTAATGGCGTTTTTGGGCTCCTGTTGCTATACTCACCTTGGTAGTGACAAAATGGCAAGCCATGTGAAGTTCGAGGGCTAGAAATATTAGTGATAGTTACAGAAACTATCATGAGTGATAATATGCAACATAAAAATTCACACCTTCATGTGATGTTTGATCAGGTATTCCATGAAGGCTTTCCCCATTTCAACAGTTACAAATATTAAACACCAGAAGTCAGAAACTTTGCCGATTTTCTTTTGTTTCAATTTTGCAGTATCATCGTTGTCATTATTAAGTTAAATGTTACATATTTTTAGTTTCTGACAGAAACACATTCTCTTTTATAGGAGAAGAGTTCACAAATTTAATTTTCACAAATACAATTCTTGAAAATAAAAATTTATTAAATTAGATTATGAGAGAATATTAACAAGTTTTAATTAAGATTACCAAGTAATAAATAAAAATTTATCATTTTAACGCACATAATTGCCCATATATAAACTTAAAAAACATTTTTTTATAAATGGTTTCTTTAATTTATACACTTAAAATATTTTTGCCGAAATAAACTAGTCAACACTACTTATACTATCATCGCTATAGGTGTTAAATATATGTCTCGAATTGGAAGGAAAAGAATTATCCACTCGCCCTTGCATACCGCTTGAGCTTGGTTTATCAATATTAGACATAATAATTGCTGGCAGCGCAGAATTATTGCTAGGTAAAGATGGTTTTTCATTTAAATTAGCAATGATAGGTAGTGGTGGTGTACTGCTAGATAAAATTGCAGCCTCTTCAATTTCTCGTTCACAATTGTCCTTAGTTTTATTTTCATCTGTTTCAAGCTTTACACGATTATTTGCGGAACTAGTTGATTCACCATTTGAATAATGGGCATGTTTCTGATTTTTACAAAAATGTTTTGGAAATTTTTTAACTTTGCTTTTGTAGTTTTTCAATCGATTTAAAATTGGTTCATTATCTGTGCTATCATCGGTGTCTGTGTAATCCTGTTTTTCTCTATCGGAGCATTCTTGTTTGACAATATAATATTTTGATTTTAGATATTTACGTTTACGTTTATATTGCTTGGAAGAGCAGGTTACGTTTCGATTACCGGAACTTTCAGATATTTCACTATCACTTGAATCTTTGATTCTTCGTTTCGATCTTCTCTGTTCTCTACTTTGCCTTTTATGTTTCAATCGGATTTTTAATGGCAGAATTGGTTTGGTTTGTTCTTCAACTGTCTCACTAGAATCCGAATTAAGAAGATCAACGACGACAGGTGGTGGTGGTTCCTGCATTATTACATCTGATTCTCTACTGCTATCAGAATTGATTTCTATAACTACAGGATTGGGTTGTTGAACAGACACAACAGCTATATCACTGTCTGAAGATTCATCTTCATCGCTTAAGCGTATAGAATAATGAGGTGGCTGCACAGTTGAGTATGAAACATGTCTATCGTATCCAACCATATCATAAGGAGATTTCATGTAATTATAAAACTCGTGAATAAAATGATCAGTTTTAGATCCAAAATATTGCTCTAGTAATTGTTTAAAATATTGGCTTCGTATATGATGGTGATTTAATTGTAATAGAATAGTATCAATAACATTCATAACATGAGCAGTATTTTCATGTAATAAAACGTTCAATTCTCGATTCAACCAAGGTACTAATCGATTTCTAGCTGCAGGATTTTCACGGTAAAATGAAGGTGATATTTCTCGAAATCGACCCGTAATATCCGGCGGTGACGATACCCACAGTTCAAGGTTATAAACGCTCCTTCGAAAATTCGACGAAGATACATCACGGGTGCGCCGTCTTCCATATCTGCAAATAAAAACAATTGTTAATTATATTGATTCAACATTTTAATAGTAATGTAAGGTAATTCTTTTCGATCAATTTATATAGATTATATACCTGTTAAAGTTTTCATATCCAGGTGGCATATAATCATAAAAAAACTGATTATTTGTAAGCGGATGTGAAGAAAGTAATTGCTGAATCGCAAACTCGCCTCTCGGATCAACAGTGAGGGAGGTTCTAAAAGTATATTATCGTTTTAACAAATTAAATTGACTACTTTTTATTTAATTTAATTGTTAATTGAATATTTAACCGGAATTGAATGTAAATTTAAAAAATGAAAAAGTCTGTTACTGATTAAATGAATAACATACATAAATTGAAATAGACGTGAAGTCGATGATGGTAAATACAAATCGTAGCTTCCTTGACGTTCCGGAATTCTTAATAAAATTGAACGGTCATCTTCCGTCAGGTTCGATGCATCCCGTTCGATGTAATGTTCATCATATGTATTGTCCGATTTAACATTGTGCTTTATCTTACAAAAATGCTGTTTGCATAACGGACATACTGCTTTAACCTGAAAGAACAAATAATAAAAATAATAACAATCAAATAAAATTAAAAAATAATTTTCCCAATGGAATAATACATGTGTTCCTTTTTAAACAACTATAATTGAATCGGTAAAATCAAGAACTGGCTAAGTGCGTATAAATTGGTATCTAGTTAGTCAGTTCTTATTTTGACCGATTCAATTGAAATGAGCATTTAATTTTAAATAAATCGATCATTCTCAAGAATAATTACAAAATCAAGCTGATGTAAACTTTTAGCTTTTGCTTGCTAAGATTTTGGATTTTTAGATCTGCAATCAAGTTAATAACTAACTATTTTTGATAATCAAAAATTGAAAATAAATAAATGCTGTTCGGTACTTGTGCAAGTCGATGTAATATACTTCTTTTTTATACGTTTCAAACACTTAATACATTTTTCAAATGCACTGCCTTACCAAATCACTTCTATGTATATTAACAATTTTGTTGAGATGTGAAGAATGCGTATGCACAATCGGAGTAAAAAGTTAATAAAGCATCATATATGCAAATTTGTGCCATAAGGCTATGAAATAAGTACAAACAAGTTAAAACATAAATAATATTAGTAATCGCAAAGAGCTGTAAGGTGTTGGTAAAATGTATCTTACGTATGTAGACTTATGGTTAACGCAGAGTTTGTGAAATATAGGAACGTATAAATACAGTTATAGCATAATGCAATTTTAGAAAACGTAAAGGGTTAAAAGTATCGTTACAATTTAAAATTTTCAACAATATTCTATTCTAAATTCTGTTGTAATTAAAAATTGTAAGGGTTAATTTTGTTAAAAATAAGATAAACAAACCACACAATTTTAAATTTAAAAAATAAATATTCACCTTAGACCATTCTAGAAGACACTTAAAACAAAACTGATGCATACAGGAATCGGTAAAGCATTTGTTAATGCATTTCCCTAAACAAATTGCACAGTTCGGTGGAGGGCTGGTATCATTTGATGTAGAAGGTAAAGGCTGCGGGCTTGAAGTCGCCATTTTTACTAATTCTTCTATATGCTTCCAGAAATTTATAAAGTTTATTTTTGTATCTAATTCTAATATCTATTATCCATGTATTTTCTCTGATTCATTCTTAACCCAACTTTTTTAACTCCGTCACAGGAGAATAAATGGTCGATTTTAAAATCACATTTGTTTGAAATCCGATTTCCGAATTTGATTCATTACTACTTTAAAAGTAAATATACTACTAATACTACAATACACTTATTTGTGGCAGGAAAAAAAACCATTAAAATTAACGAAGTATGTATCTGACGATCTGACAGTGGAATTGCTTGACAACCGACGGCGACATCTGCTATAGTAGGTGATCTGTGAACTGCTTGAAAATTGAAATGCTTGAGTACTTGAATGCACCATGAATCACTTTAATGTCTGTCTCGTTCAGTGCTTTGTAATTTTTCTAGTTTTTTACATTTTATCGAGTACTCACATATCACATGCATCTTGCATGAGTGAACTGAGGTTTGCTGAGATCAGTGGGAGTCGTTAATGACTCTTGTCACTCACTTCAACAGACGTAACCGATTTTATAAATCACCCAAAACAACTTTATTCTTTGTTTCCATTATAATAGTAATGATCATGATAGTATGAGCTCGGAGTTTCTAATAACGCTATGTTTTTAAATTTTTGCATTTGAGATTGCTTCCGAATGTGAGCAACCAACATTACACATTACATAACAGTGGCGTGCACGTGGATAGAAACTTTAATGATTTGTACAATGGTTTATGTTAGAGCGATGATTTATATTAAGAATGCATATTATAGTCAGTTTTAATTCAATCTATTAGTTTTCTGCGCTTTTATCTTTTATGTTTAGTGCACAATTTTAAAAAGCCGGCAAAAGTAAATTGGATTAATTATAATCCCTTACATTTATATACATAGACAACTTGTACATCTCAATGCAATAATGATTGACAAATAGGCAATCAAATGTGCACTTATGGTAGTACAGATATATTAAATTCCACTAGATAGGTTTTATATAGGTGGAACAAACAAATAATAATTGTTATTTGGAAATATTGTGTATGAAACATTTGTATCAAGAAAATCTTCTAAATTTAACAGACATGCAATAAACTGCTATTAGATAATCTCTCATTATAGCACAAAATCCGGTATTAGAAATATATACCCTCATCTGTTATTTGAATATGACAAAGATTATATCCATTAATAAATTCCAAATGGGTTAATTAGCCAAAACTCTTGCCAATGCCATTTAACAATTGATTGTAATTAATTTTGGTTTGGTTAACTTTCCGATTTGTTACAGTAGCTTCTCAAATGTCATAAAAATTGTGTTATTTACATTTTCCCTAGGTGAGAAAAGTGAACTTTCTCACCTCAATTAAAAAGCTCACAGCCTACATTTCTAATCGCTTGTGGAAAAAAGATATTTTTATATTATAAAATGAATTTTTTTCCAAAAATAATGCTGAAAGTAAAAATCAATTTATTTTTAAATAATATATAAACATAAAATCATTATCTACATTTATATTAGGGTACTGTTTGACAAATATAACAAGACTTATTTTAGATGGTTACTGGCAGTTATATATGAAGCACGTAAGGTGGTTTGAAATCATTTATATAAATATTATGCTATCTACTCCATTTCGTATATACAATAAATTATTCCGTTTCAAATTTAAACATAATACAAAAAAATGGTTTAATATTAACACTGTACTTTATTTGAACATCTCATGATTTTCACTTCTGCACTTGACCTACAATCTTGATATACTTGACAAACAGTAAATAATAAATTATATTTATATGTATATATCTACAGTTCAATTAATAAAATTGTGCATATTATAAATGATAGTTTTAAAATATATAACAAGACTAAATTAATTTATACACAATATATATTACTATTACTCGACACCACTGGAACTGTCATCACTGTAAGTAGTATGCATCATGTATCTACCACTAGCTGGGAAACAATCCGTATATTCTTCCATCTGATGAATACCACTTGGTCCGGGTGTTGTATAAATATCATTTAAAATATTATTTGCAGGCATTCTGGAAGATCCCGCAAAATCTTTATAATCATGTAAATTGTACGGATAGAATAGATGATCATTTTCCGCAGATGGTTGCGATAAAAAGGCAGGTGTATAAGTGTTTAAATTAATTTCCCTCTTTTCAATTTCAGAATTAATTATGTTACTTGAACCATTTTCATGTTTAATTGAGTTTTCGGTGCTACTCGACGATGACTCGTTTCCCAATTTTAGATACCTTTGATCCCTTTTCTTTTTACATTGTTTTGACAACTTTTTAATAACTCCTTGGCATTTTTCTAATCGACTTAAAATTGGATCCACATCCTTACCACATTCCGTATCAGTATTATCTTGTTTATGCTCACTCTCGGTATCACTAATTTCCGTTGATTCGTTTCCTTCTATTTCGTGTTTAATTTTATTACTTGAATTATCGGTACTACTTGTTGATGCATCATTTGGTTGTTTCGGATAATATTTTTGATTCCATGTTTTTGATAAAGTTTTAAGTTGCCCTTTGCATTTTTGCAATCTACTTAAGATTGGCTCGTCATCTTTGCTATCACTTTCTGATTCAGCTTGTTTATTATGATCACTTTCATTTTCATTTTGCTTGACAATGTAATACTTAGTTTTTTTGTATTTACGCTTTCGTTTGTATTTTTTGTGTGAATAATCCGAGCTTTTGTTACTGGAACTATCAGAAGATTCACTATCACTACTCGAGTCTTTTAATTTTCTCTTCGATTTTCTTTCTCTACATTGTCTTTTATGTTTTAATCGAATTTTTAATGGCAGGATTGGTTTGTGGTGGGTTTGTTCTACTTCGACGGTTTCGCTAGAATCGGAATTAACGAGATCTACAATGACGGGTGGTGGGGGTTCCTGATAAATTACATCGGAATCCCTACTAGTATCAGATTCAATTTCTATCACTACAGGATTAATGACTCGTTCGGCAGGCGTTACAGATACAATTGCGACGTCGCTATCCGAAGATTCAACTTCTTCATCGCTCAATCGTAATAAAAATTGTGGAGGTCGTCCGGTTATATAAGAAACGTGTCTATCATATCCAATCATATCATACGGAGATTTCATGTAATTATAAAACTCATGGATAAAATGATCAGTTTTTGCCCCAAAAAATTCTTCCAATAATTGTCTGAAGTATTGGCTTCTTATGTGGTGTTCATTTAATTTCAATAAAATTGTATCAACAACGTACATAACATGAGGAGTATTTTCGTGTAATAAAACATTTAATTCTCTATTCAGCCAAGGTACTAATCGATTTCTGGCAGTTGGGTTTTCACGAAAATATATAGGTGATATATCTCGATATCTATCTACGGCGTCTGGAGCAGCTGATACCCAAAGATCAAGGTTATAAATACTTCTTCTAAAGCTCGATGAGGATACATCACGTTCACGTAAGCGTCTTCTAAATCTAAGTATTATAAATCAGATTAAGCATTCAAATATTTTAATAAATTTATATGTACCTGCTAAAGTTTTCATACCCAGGTGGGATATAATCATAAAATGACTGATTATTTGTAAGTGGCTGTGCAGATAGTAATTGTTGAAATGCAAACTCTCCCCTCGGATCAACGGCAAGAGAGGTTCTAAAATTATAACTGTTTAAAATTATTCAATTATTTCTATGCATTATTAGTAAGCATAAAATGCAATAACAATGTACTATATATATTATTATTTGTAGGTTATGTTTTTATATACAGAGTGAAACTGAAGCAAATTATAAACCAATGTTTTTTTTATTTATGAATATTTTCTTAAGAAATTTTTATGGGTTAAGATATATCATAAAATCCTACTTTACCGCTAAAAATTCCCAAAATGTCATTTACCAAAAAGAACGTCAATTTTTTTGTTTTGTATTTTTTAAACTTTGAATTTATTGGTAAATTTTTCATGTAAATCATTATTAATTTTTTGTAACCTATCCTCAATTTCAATTATCTACTGATGTTGAAAACAAATTTTTTTGTGAATAAATATATATAGAATAAACGCTCCAATAGTACAAATTATTTAAAAACATAACCTACAAATACAATCAAAATATGCAAAATTTGTTGACATTGCAATATTTTAAAAATGGCATGTTTACATTGATTTATCTAAAACATTATTGAAATGAGATCACATGCATTAGAAAAACTCTAGAAGCACTTGTTACATGCACACAAACAAAATTTTGTTGCCGCACAAACAATTTTTTGTTTATATGCAATAAATGAATCGCTTATAGAACTGTTCTAATTAGTTATTAGAACAAAACAGATAACATACATAAGTTGAAAAAGGCGCGATGTCGTTGTTGGTAAAATAAAGTCGTAATTTGAACTTTCAGGAATTCTTAATAGAAATGAATGATCATCGTCTGCTCGATTGGTTTCTCTTTCAATGTAATGTTCATCATAAGTGTTGTCCAATTTTACATTGTGCATTATTTTATTAAATGGCTGCTTGCACAAAGGACATACTGCTTTCACCTAAAAATACAATATAAAATTAAAACTAATATTAGTATAAAAACATTTCATCAGATCGTACTGACGACACATATTTTGAAAATAAAAAAAAATAAAAAATCATAAGCATAAAGAAGAAAATATAATTAAACATCAATTTTGTAATAAATATTTACCTTAGACCATTCAAGAAGACATTGGAAACAAAAGTGATGCATACATGAATCAGTAAAGCATTTGTTGATACAATTGCCTAAACAAATTGCACAATTTGGTGGGGGACTGGATGCATTTGATGTAGAAGCTACAGCTTGAGGAATTGTAGTAGCCATTTTAATGATTGTTGATATTATTCTGCAAAAATAATAATTTATTAAAATTGAATATCAATTCAAAATGCCGATAACTTTCTTGTTGAATTATTTATGTTGCCTACTTCAAAATATTTTGATATAAAGATAATAAATAAAATATAATCTCAATATCCAATTTGAAATATTAAAATATACCTTATAGGTTATGTTTAAATTTAATTAAATAAATTATGAAGAAATCATATTAAAAATACAATTTGTGCATAAAATCACATGTTAAATGCCCTATCTAAAAGCGTATTAATAATGAAATTAATTGTATTATCATAAGTAATATTATATAAAAACTGTGCATTTTTATAATAACTTTTTCATATTTACGATAAAATAGTACCAAAACTTAAACTTATACATTGCAATTAAGTAAAAAAATATTTATATTATTAGTAATGCCTCTACAAAATGAACTGAGAGCTGTAAATATCAAAAGTTGAAACTATACTATTTATCATAGAGTCGAAGTAAACAAACAAAACCGTGTGATCGGTACTTGTACACAAGTAAGCCTGTATGCGATTGGCCGTTAGCAGGGGACTCAATCCAGACCCCATTAAAGTGAGATATCATAAATAGATGCATAGTAAAATATTTGTGGTGTATAAACAATATGGAAATCAGATGAGCCCACTACGTAAAAGTTAAAGAAGTTATTTTAAATGTCTATAAAGCAGAAATCATAGGCAGAAATCCTAGATGATAATAGAAGTACTGTAGAAACTATCATTGCGACAACGTCCCTGTTGTTGTGTTCGAGTTGTTTACGTGAATAACGTGTGTATTTGTTTATTTCGACTCCAGGGTGGTTTTGAATTTAGTATAGAAAGTTATTTTCTTTATAAGAATATATTTCAAAAATTTAATAAGCAATTTAAAGAATAGTTTTGAATATATATTTTGTTTATTTACAGCTCTTGAGATCACAAAAGTAATTTTCATTCAATAATTTAATAACCAATTTAAAGAATAGTTTTCAATATATATTTTGTTTATTTACAGCTCTTGAGATCACGTAAGTAATTTTCAGCCATTATTGCTATTCACAAGGCCACTTTTCCGATAGTTTTGGAGCAAATGCTCCTAAGTAGCCTAGCGCTGCTACATCTAACCAATCAAACTATTTAAATCAAAAAGGCATGTCAACGTGCTGTTGCGACACGGCGTGTTTGGAGTGTCCGTGTGAATAACCCTATTATATGAACTATATAAAAAATATTTTTAATTGAAATAAATACAAACTTTATAATTAAATAACTATAATATAAAGCAAATATACCTT
>JARJEC010093033.1:0-17350 GCA_030264575.1 Tachinus sp. AB-2021 | reverse complement strand
TATATATATATATATAGATATATTTGACAGATTAGGTAAACATAGAAACTTTTGCATATAATTTATATAAAAATAAATAATACGACAATTAAGTATTTCATTTATTCTAATATACTGTTGATATACGTGTTTGTGAATAAAATATGCACAATGCACTTTTTATTGATGTTATTATTCGTGTGCAGCGACATTTTGATGTATATTTTTTAAAACATAATTACAAAGCAATATAACAACTAATAATCCAACTTCAAACATAGTAAATTGTTTCATTGTCATAAATCATCACATAGCTAAGTTTATTGGTATATCCAAGTTAATTAATAAATTGTAGTTTCTGAAGGTCTTATAAGCTCGGATTTTTTGCAGATACATAATTTAAAGTTCGAATTTGTGGGCTGCAATATTATTTTATTATAATAGATAGACAAACAATGTTGCTAAACAATTGGCTTTGCATAATTCGTGAAGTGTAGTTGGCTCTTATAAACCGTGAAACATATTTTCTGTATATAGATGAGAACCGTGAGCCCCCTACAGTTACGTGTTATGAACTAAGTCTATATAAATTGCGACAAATGACCGATTTACGAGTCCCTGCAAAAATGTTGTAAAACACTTCAGAGTGCCTTTATTTATTATATTTCAAGTTTATACATGGTTGTTTTTAGGAGCCCGCTGCGAGCTTCGTAAAATTTCCGTGGGCTTCGTATTGAATGTGAAATATAGCAATTTGGGCTTCGTAAAGGTGGATTTTATATATATATATATATATATATATATATTAACTTATTATTTTGATATATTGACAAATTGATATAACCTAAAATATGACTCAACATTTTGCGGGTATTTTATTCAAGATGACGGGGATTTTAAAGAAACAATTTACTTATTTGCCAGTCAATATTTTTTTTAAATTATTTGATAATGATATAAATATATCAAAACCGATCATAAAATAAAATATTATAAAAAAACCAAGTGAAAATAAAAGATTTAATTTATAAAATAAATATTATTATCGTTCATATTTTGACATTTAACTTAAAACTAGACTAACTCAAAATTAAATTGTGATGAAGCTCAAAGAATCATAAACTTGATTCTATTAAATAACTTAAACTGCTTTGCATATATAAAAAAGCAACCAAAAGTCAAATTTTTTCTCTTTGAATTAATCTTTTAAACTTTATTTAATTGCATAAATCAAAAATAATAATTATATAATTTTATATTATGGTATTTAAAGCAACATGTACAGAAAATGCATTAAACAAATTCAATAACATACATTGGAACTGAAACATATTTTGCAACTCTGGCATCATCAGACAAATGAGATTTGTTTATTTATATATTTATGTT
Source organism: Tachinus sp. AB-2021 (assembly GCA_030264575.1). NCBI lineage: Eukaryota > Metazoa > Arthropoda > Insecta > Coleoptera > Staphylinidae > Tachinus > Tachinus sp. AB-2021. The sequence goes on along the minus strand of JARJEC010093033.1, from coordinate 15,982 downwards.
TCTGTGTAACAATTAATATAATCTCTAAGACTGTTACATATATAATTAGCTAAATGTAGAGTTTTTTAATCCAGATTAAGGTGTACTAATCCAAGAAGCTGTTCTTGGAATATTTGCCACTTACACCATTTGAAGTGTTAAATTCTCGGTTATCCAAATAAATAATGATTGAAACTATGTCGGATGAAAACAAAGAATCATTATTTGGCCGGCTTTATAAAGCAACATAAAAAATTATTAAATTTTTCAATTTTAATTTAAAATATATTATTTATTTTGAATTGTTTAAGGTTTTGTAAATATATCATTGATAATAGCCTTTGCAGTTCCCAGAATTGAAAGTTCCAAGTAATGTTATTATTATTGATACGAATAAAAATATTTAGAAAATATATTTTTTTAAATGAATGATATTTTGCAGTTTTAATTTACTGTTTATTATTTCGACTATAGTAAATATAAGCATATTTATTTATTTAAAGGGATTTTAGTATAATAAAATCTATTTAAACGTAATAAATACCTATATCAATAGTGGTTTACAAAACAAGAAATAAAATCAAATAAATTGTTAGAAGATAATTAATTTATTTTCCATATTGAATAATTGATAATGTGAATTCTTGGGAAACATTGTTTATATTAATTACATCATAAATTTACAAATACATATGCTTGCGATGCAAAAAGGTGCATTTTATTTAGGTTACGCTAAATATTTCACGCATGCGATTGACAAAGTGCAATTAGTAAGAGTTATAATCCTAGACGAGACACATCTGATGGCCAGAAATAATATTTGAAAAATTTGCATAATTTTGAATGGGACAGCGTCTTATCTGACCGGCACCACCCCCCTTTACAACTGTCATTAGGAGGCAAGGCGAGGCGAAAAGCCAGGTCATTTATAAGAAGACAAGGGTGGGTTTGGTTCTTATTTTGGTACAGACACTCAACATCTTAAGAACTAGTGAGTTTTATTTATTATTCAGTCGGCGTAAGGTGCTGTGGGATACAAGCATGAGTGTGATTTTTATGTTGTGGTTACTTATAGTAACTAAATGTAAGTACTTTTTTGTTTCTACATTAATTAGCTTAAGATATTTTAATATTGGTTTTAGATAATCAAATATTTATTTGAAAAACATGTATTTTTTGCGTGCAAAAATTCTTTATGGAACATTTCAAATTTTCGTTAAAATACTTTAATTTAAAAATGATATTTTCACCAATTTATACTTTTAATCAAATTTAAAATAATATAAAAAGAAGTTTTGTGTGCACGTTTGCCACTGAATAGGTTTGTGAGAACTTCCAGAGAATATCTTTAAAAATACATGTGTTTATTTTTATGAATAAAAGTCTAAGCTTTAAAATATTGTTTCCAAAGTGTTACACGTTAAGTTTAATTTAATTATCCAATTTAAATGTTAGCAAATTTTAGCCATTTCAATTTTAAATTAATTGCTTAAATATTGTTGTAAACAAAATGATTAATAATTATGTGAAGCATCCACGGTAAATATTAATTTTATTGATATTAAAAGATAAAATAATATAATTGAAGTTTATAAATTCATTTTAATACTTTATTTATTGTTCAATAAAGCAAGCTATTTTAAGAATAATAATAGAAGTTATACCGCCATTTTAATGAATGAATTGGACAGCCATGAGTCCGCAATGTAATTAACATTGTACATTTTTATTGTTTGAACTTTCAAATATGTTTTGTTTTATTTTGAGTTTTAGTTAGACAAAACCAATTACGTGTGTTTAAATACAAATTTGCTTCTCGAGTTTTTATACTTTTAGTTTTAGTATTTATTTATATAGTTCTTTTTATGGAAATTGTTTTAAAATCTTTTGCAAATAGTGTGACTTCCCAATGAATACTTTAAGAAATTTAATATAATAAAAAAGTATTAGTATAATTTTTATGTATGTAATGTGGTAGCTATTTTAGTGACATCTGCAATATATAATTGTTACAAATTAAAAGTATTGTATTAAGCTATTTTTAGAAATAGAACGCCCTGTATATTTTATTACTATTCTTTATATAAGTATTTTACTAAACTCATGCCTGAACTCGATACAAGAAAATAATTGATTTGAACACTTTTTTGGTTTACTATTAACTATTTATTTGTTGGAAATTAATGATACAAATGGTATCTTTTTCAACAAAAAAGCTAATATTTATTTCAAAAGCGGTTGTGATATTCCCAGCATTATTGGACATACATTTTATTTAGCATTTTTTAAAAAAATTAACTTTCTGAATAAGATATTTATTCCCATTTGAAAGATCAAATTTAAAAGTAAATAATAACAATATAATATTTAGGTTGTTTCATAACAAATAAAAAGGTTACTTTTGATTACAGAAAGTGGAACTGTAAAAACAAATTAGATTAAAACAATAATCTAAACTATGCAAGTATTGACTAATAAACATCTTTAAGTATTAATACATTATGTATTAAGTTTTATAAAGCCATTTTAGCCACGGGTTTTACTAATCACGACAAAATCGTAGAGAAGCTAGAGTATAATTAAATGAGTGACAAGTAGTTTATAAAACGAGTGGCTTCTATACTAATCCAAATAAAAATATTTTAGTATTCCAGTTATTATCATCAATAAACGTCGTAGCGGTACAAACTTAGTCAAATATTATTCTATTTATATATATATATATATATATATATATATATATATATATATATATATGTGTCGATTTTATTGTTTGACAAGTGACTTTCTGCATCAGCTGTAGATTGCTGTTTTGTATGATGCTTGAAAGCAGTGATGTTTGCACCAGAGTCTGGCAATTTTAAAAATATTGCTATTACGTTAGAAAGGTAGCCAAATTTATGAATTCTAAATTTTTTACAGTGGTAGATTAAAAAATCAGGTATTACTTGTTAGGTTTGAAGGTCGAAGTTCTATGTACTTGTTGAAGGTATTGTAGAACTTACCTTGAAGAACAAACTGATGTTTTGTTTTTGTATCAGGAATGTGAACTAAAAAGGCAGTGTTGATGTTATTAATATAACTTGTTTACATTTTCATCCGATAACAAGCTCCCATTATGCCAAAAATAAATCTATCTGAAATATTTATTTATATATTTTTTATTGTTTCATTTGGTTTTATACCTTTGCAAATATATATTTGTTAGGATCAGATAAAAATCATTATATTCTTTAAGTTGCTATGGTGTCAATATTTTTCGCTTATATATTATTCTTAGTTTATAATATATATTGAGGAATTTATATTAATTATATTAACATTGTTTATTAGATTAATTGTCATACGTATTGAATAGATTGCCCACAATCTGAACGATTTCCTCATATTTTTGGAAAATTTTGGAAATAATCAAATAACAAATTCGAAGATAATAAATTTGATTGGCTTTCTCGACGTTAATCTTGGAAAAGCTCATTTGTACTGATTTTTTGCTAGCTCCAGCAGCAAACTTGAGTAATTTTGAACACAAATAAAAAAAATTTTGTTTCTACTTTTGTTAGATTTATTTTTAGTACTTCTCTTTTGGCACGTCGTTATTATTTATTGTTAGTTATTTTGATAGATTAATAACAGGTGAGACGGACAACGAATTACTTTTTGCCATTAAATAATTTTTAAACTAAAGAACTTCAGTGCGTAAGTAATGGGTCATTCACATACAAATTATTGTAGTTGCTGTGCAGCGGTGTATAGCAGTTTGTACTGTTATACAATTTTGTTGTTTACATAGAAATTACTTTGGTTGCATTGCAGTGTAATAAAAACACACCCACTGAACTTATATTTGTCATAACCATTAAAATTTGTGTCAAATTTATATTATCAAATACATTTGATATGATTTACACACTTCCTTAAACGCATTGCTAAAATTACTGAAAAATTTATTATCAATTTCAATCAAATTTACTACCCAGTTTTAATAAATATCAAAATTTCCTTTAACTTTTATAAAGGATATTGACAAAGATGATGATATCTGTATCACCGATAGTATCGCCGTCGTATCGGTCAAATTTGATTGGCCGTTGCATCATTGCGTTGTAGTGTAGTGCAAAATTTTGACTTTAGCTTCTGCACTTCAATACAAAGTGCAAAATTTTGACTTTAGCTTCTGCACTTCAATACAATTAATCTGAATTTGAACGCTTATGTATACATAAGATAAACATTCTATACTACCATACCACTGCACTGCAACTGAACTAATCTGTATGTGAATTATACTTAAGACGTCCGTTGCGTTTGCCCAGTGACTAAAACGCACAAGGCCACGGTTTGTCAAGTGTATTCTATATATCTATATCTCCTAACAAATTAAAAGACATATATTGCTGAGTTATTTCTTAGTTAGCTACAGTTACCAGGTGTAATAGTTTGTTAATGTGCTTGGATAATATGCATTTGACAAAGTATCTTATTCACTTAATGAAATTAATCTTAAGATCAATTATTTGCAAATCTAAAACTATTGATTTTTACAAATCACGTTAAACTGCTTAAATGTCACGTTAACAAACTATTAGAAAATGTTATTTTATTTGTCAATTTATCAATAGTGACAAAGAAGGCAAACTACATAAAATATTCAATAATTTAAAATTTGCAAATTATAATCAAAAGTTTTTCTGGTGGGTTAATTTTGTTGAGCAGTTTTGTTTATTTCTGCATATGTAAGTTGGCTAAGAAAACCTGTTATCTAAAATAACGTTTAAAGTAATGACGCACTTATATTTAAAGAAAGCGCAATAATATTTCAAAAAAATCTAATGTTTTATCTGATTTTGAATATCCCACAATCAATAAAGCAGAAATTTAGCAGAAAGTACGCTAACTTTGTTAATTAAAGCAGATCACTTTATATATTGATTTATTTTTTAATTTATGTTGTAATAATATATACAAAGTATTTAATTTAAAATACGAAAAATGAGATTTGAACGAATTCATTAAAAAAAATGCAATTTTTTATGTTGCCCTAGGCATTTTGGAAGTATAGAAATCATTTTGCAAACAACAAATAAAAAAATAATAAGGAGGTATAAGCTCAAACATAGTTTTGCATGCAAATATATTTTAAAGTCCGCTTAAGAGAGACGTTAATGGGACTTGCAAATTGCATTCTGTATTCCTTTTTGCTACCTACTCTATCGCGCAATCTACTTATGCATCCAATATGACAATTTACAATAAAATTATACATACAGTTTACAATATTTACAGTATTATCCTCAGGGTCTATCTTTTTGCTACCATTAAGTATTCTAAGATTAAACTGCTTGGCACGCAACCTATTACAGCAGAACTATGCTCTTTCAAACGCAGACATCGCATGTTGCATAGATGATAGGTTACTTACAGTTTCTTCACCATTTTGCTTAATTTTTGTTATCACATAGTCCATTTTTTTGGAATAAGCTGCCTCGCTCTTAATTATTGATATTAATAATTGGGCACCAACTTCTATTTGTTCTAGAGCTTAGTCAGGCAGTTACATCTCAATTAAATAATATAACTAAAAAATCCTAATAATATATTTCAATTTATTGCTCTAGGCTATAAAGTTATTAAATAAATACAATGATCAAAATTATTTTTCAGGCATAAAGAAATACATTTACGATAATTTAAAACATGTTTCTCTTTAACTAAATCAATAATTATTTATTTCAACCAAAATAAAATAGAACGAATGTAGTACGTGGAAAGAATAGGTTACGTTGCTCGGAAATTTAAAAAACAATACTGCTATCTAATTGATTATGCCCTTGAGCCATTTAAATATTTTAAATTTATATCAAATTTTAAATAATTTGTTATTATGAAATTGCCTGAATTGGCAAATGTTTTTATCAAATTATGGTTAAGTTACAATTTTAGTAGTGTAAGAAAAATAATAAATATGTTTAGAATAAAATAGATGTTCTATTTTAACAAATAAAATTGTAAAATTTTTCTTCTGAGTAACATATTTTACGATTCAGAAACACGTGATTTTCCCTAAAAAATTATTAATATTTTTCTATTTTTAACAACAAATGCTTGGAATATTTTTCAACAATATAAGAAATTTCAAGCCTTAAGCACTTAACCATTTGTCTTAATATCTGGGTGGCCCTTTGATGTGTGGCGCATACAAGGGAGCCCTTCATACGACTAAACTGTCCAAAATCTCATGGATAGAAACTTGCTATATTATTACCCAACAACCAGGTATATATTTTTCTACCCTGTGTTAAAAAAATCTAATATGGGTGCCCCTAAGAGAGAGCTAGAATGTAATGATCGAATATTCGGTGTTGTTTGGAAGGGTGGATGTTAAAGCTTATTGAATAAGAAGGAATTGGCCCTAGGGGATAGTTTCTTGGAAATATGATGCATTGATTCATTTCAAATAATTTGTGACTCTCACTAAAAAGGGACTAATCATAATTACTTTGATAATGTTTTAAAATAACGCAACAATATATAATAATCAATTTGAACATTTAAATATAATTCCTTAAAATTGAATCATTTGTCATTCAAGCTGCCGCAGCTTGAATACCAACACAATCCGTGCAACCCTCATTTGCAATTCAAAGGAACATAAAACGTTTATAACATTTTCATAAAATCTGCAAAGAGAAAATCGTGAGATATTTAGTTTATTCATCCAGTCACGTACTTTGTGACATCTGTTTTGAATTGTCCGTCCGTTTTTAAAATGTATATTGAAGTGCCCCATAGCAATTTACAGCGAGTAATATAATCCCTGACCGTGGCACATAGAAAAAAAAATGTTTTTTTAAACATATTCCTTCCACCTAAACACACAACGTTTTTTTTTAATAATTGATTTATTTCTGAGCAAAACCGAGTTCCATGCTAAACGAATTTCTTTTCGTTAACAAATGCCATTAACACTCAATCCCATTGAGTGGCCTTATCTTAAGTTCTCGGCCATATGTTAATACTAAAATTCTATAATTGTCATATTATTGGATAGTTAAAATGCTATTAATACTTTCATTATACTGGGCGTTTCGTAATTATTGCTAATTATATTTTAATTTCAGGTACTCTTGCGGAAGAAAACGTAAGTGATCTATTTAAGGAACAAACTCCAGTTAAAAATATCAATGCGGATGATATTCGACCTGCTATATTTGAAACTGGTGCATTAACAACCCCCGATTCAAATATAGAAATAGATTCGACAACAAATTCTAGAAAAAATGCGTCGCACGTTACGTATAACAAATCGGGCGAAGAAACTAACGGACCCGTTACTTCAATAATTATGGATGTAAATATTGATGATAGTGACGAATATGTTGACAGTAGCATTGAATCAACAACTAAATCTTCCTCGGATACATACACAGTCAGCATCAAAGATATAATTGATGGAAAATTAAATACTAAATTACCAGAAGAGGATAGGAATGGAATTAGCGTAATTCAAAAATGGTTAGATAATGAAAATAAAGCTAAATTAACAACAGCTAGTTACAATTATGATTACGATTACAAATCAAATTTAGATGAAGATGTTTTATCAATAAGTGATGAAGACTCAATAGATTATAATAATAAAGAAACCACGCAGACGGAAAAATCAATAATTACCAGCACAATTTTTAGGAATTCTGTCACTGATAAATTAACATACCCTGATATATCAAACGAAAAAAATATGCATTCAACTACTTTAGTAACAAATCCTAACCTAACTGGTGTAGAAAGTACTACAGAAACTTTAATAAACACTGGAGAAACTCTAACAACAAATGCTACTGAAGGAACAACCCCAAGCACTACAGAAAACCCAACAAATATTGCAGACAGTCTAACAAATATTACTGAAACAATAACCACTATTAGTACAAAAAACCCAACAAATTTTGCAGAAAGTACAAGTTCTACTGAAACATCAACGACAAGTACTATTAAAAATCCCACAAATATGCCAAAAAATATAACAAGTACTACAGAGAATTCAACAACTACTTCAGAAACAACAAGTTATACAGAAAAACCAACAATAATAAATTCAAAAACAACAGCTAATTATGGTCCACCAGAAGGTGAATTTGTATCTAGCAATGATCCAGATGATATTTTAGAATCGGAGTACTCAGAAATGGATGCAAAATCTGTTTCAGAAATCGAAGCATTGCTTCATAAAATGGAAGATATAAACAATTCTGAAATAGCAAAAGCCGAAACACCAACAATTGCGGAAGCCACGACTATTAATCCTCAAATTATTGCTAAAGTAGATGAGTTGATTGAGGGTTTAGAAGAAGAAATCAAATTTGAAGAAATGGATAAAAAACGACTAGAAGATATTTTAGAAAAAACTAAAACATCAGACGGAGAATACGAATTAAACGAAAACGTAAATAAAACACCTTTGTTGACAGATGAAGACAAAGAAATTTTAGATTTAGATACATCAGAAATAGAAAAATCTCAAATGACTGAATATGAAAACTTGAATGCGACCAATGGAATAAGTTCAGAAACAATTAAAAATTTTGACGATAATAGTGTAAATATAGAAGACATCATCAAAGAATTTGAAAATGTTAGTAAAACTGATGATGATAATCAAGAAAATATTGGCGATTTTAATTACGATATTAACAGCAATTTTGACAAAGAAGAGATAATTAAAGACATTATTGAAAACAGCGACAATAATAACGATGATGCAAAAATAGTGGATGCTGACGATACCAATGAAAGTACTAATAATTCTGAAAGCAATATTAAATTGATAGATAGTAATAATCAAAGTCCTATTAACGAAGATGAAGCTAGTATTAACAACGACAAATTAAATATTAATAACGTTTCTACTGAAACTGATGATGATTTCAAATTAAATAAAGCAACTGTAACCGTTAATGGAAACCCAGTAGAAACTGAAGCAACAATATACACTATTAAAGAACCTAGCGATGATATTCAAGAATCTGAAAATGAAGAAGAGTTTATTGCAGAATCAATAAAAGGAGAAACGCACCCAATAAATAGCAAGGAAAACGAAAAAACGCTACATGTAGATATTTATAAAGAACGAGCAAACGATACTTATACAACCATTGATATTCTAAAAGAAAATATTAAAGTTACAACTGATACCAGCAGCAGCTTTGAATCAGATTATTCAGTTTCAGAAGACGATGATTCCATTCCAGTTTTCGCAGAAAGCATTTTAAAAAGTTTAAAAATTGAATCGTCTGGAATTACAATTGAAAATAGCGATGACTATGATAGTTTAGATGTAGAATCTTCCTCTATTGAGGAAAGCAATATTAAAATGACATCTGAAAGTGTTCCTGCCAGTGTAACCGAAACGACTGTAGTTAATACTAATATAAACACAATTAGCAATAATGACACAACAATTGCAGATAAATCAACTACACTCAAAATAACTCCTGACTTTATATCAGTTGATGAAACAACAACAAATTTTAATATGTACACCAATCCCTATAGAGTATACACATCAGAAAATATTGGATTTACAACTGATTCAAATAATTTAAATACAAATGTATTTGAAAACAAAGACGATTTAACTGTTTTCAAAACATCGACAACAACTCAAAACGATCTAACAACAAGTAAATACGAATCAGAAAATTCTATAACCAATGCAAATGAATTAGTCACAACATTACCGCAGAAAAAAATTATGCCAATAAATTTGGGTGCAACTACTATTCAGTATGCTTTTAATGGAAAAGTTGCATTTGTAACTGAGCCTAACTTATTTAAATTGAATACTGATATAAAAATTAGTCCTGAAACTACAGAGTCTACAGAGCTAACCGAAGATGATATAGTTGAACAATATTATAAATTACTTAAACAAAAACAAGAAAATTCTAAAGAAATTTTAGAAGAATGGACAAGCTCTGCTGTTACGGATTCTGTAGATAAATTTACCGTCGAAAATGTTTCAACTGAAAGCTATTTTACACTAAATGAAGATGATCCATTATACTTAGACAAATTTCATGCTACATCTTCATATACATCTGAAAGCATTCCAAATGTTACTGAACTGGATGTAATCCAATCAAATACAGAAATTAACAAGGCATTGTTTACACCAATAGAAACAACACCACATTTTTTAAATACTAAATTGGATAGCATTGATGTAATAACATCAAATACTTTAAATGAAGATGCAGATAAACTTGCCACTAAGTCGGAATCGACGTTGGATAATGTTAACATGGATGAATCTAGCAAAGAACATTTTAGCAATTTGTATGATGTGATTGCCAATAGTGATAGCATTGATGAAATAAGCAAATTTGAAGGGGAATTTGGTAAAGATTTAGAAGAAATTGATCATATTTTGGATGCATCCGAAGATATTGAAGATGAAAGAATTTTTGATGAGAAAGTTGAAAGTGTTTTTGCGAATATTTGGGACGACCGGGGAGAAAAATGTATGACGGCCAATATGTCAATTAGGATTAATATCAATGTAAGTAAATATTAAATTTATTTTAGAAAAAAAAACATATATTTACCAAACAAACTTATACGAGCAATTAACACTTAGAAGTATAAATAATGTCATATACTGCAGTTTGAAAAGTTGCTCATAATAAACTTGAAAAAGCAGAAAAAGGTATTTGATGTGTATAATCTAAATTGATATGTTTAGTAGTTTTATTGAACCAAATTTGGACGTTACTATAGACTATCTCGGAAACTAAAAATGCTAGATGAATTTTGATAAAGTTATCTCAAGCTAATTTTCTGAGATAAGTTTAAAGGTAGTAAACAGCTTTCAATACACGTACATCGGATACTATAATATAGATAGAATAAACATACAATTATATTGTTATAGGTTTCTAACATATTTTACGATTTATACAGAAAATTTAAATAACTTTTTTGCGTATTTCATTTCTGAGGTAATCAAAAAACACAAATTAATTAACAAAACTTTTTATTTAGAAAAAAATAACTAAAAAGAGTAAAAACCAATTATACTCAATATTACATTACTTTAACAGTTTCTCAAATGGTGATTCATGAGCACTGATGCAACGTTGGTCAAAATAGTTCTTTTGCTTTTTTAAATTTTATTAGTAAATTTAATAGAAAATGCTGTTCAACACAAAGAATACGTAGATATCAATTTATTTACGGATTATGTAATCTCTAACTGCATGTCGTGAGTATTGATTAAGATTTTCTCACAAAAACTAACTTTCTCGTTAAGTATTTTGCGATGCATTTCTAAGGCTTTGTTCTTCTAAGTTGTTGTAGTAGGGATTTGCATCAACAGCACACCGTGGCAGAATGAAAGAAAATGACCCAGGGATCAGGGTTAGGTTCTTTTGCTAAATATCTAAAAAAAAATGTCTGGAAAACCTTAAATATGAAAGTTCTTTACCTGTATTATGCTCAAATAGTTTAACACTTACAACCAGGCGACCCTACACAACAACTTGCGTTTTGTCAATGGTTTTTAATAGACATCAAGAAAATCTTTCTTTAGTTTAATGTTGGGCAAAAGAATCTATATCGCGAGAGGTGGTATTAACTACAAATTATGAGCATATTTGGCCATTAAGAAATTCTTACGCAGTTAGCGTACGAGCTTACCAATATAATTTTTAAATTAACACATGGCGTTTGGAGTTTTTAATAGATAACTATTGCTAATTTAAATCCTACCACCTCGTTTAAATGCTGGTTCATACGCAGCATTTCTGAAAAATCAAATGGAAGATTTGCTAAATAATAATGTCCCTCTTGCATTACTTAACATGATGTGCTACCAGCACGATGGAGCACCATCCCATGTTGAGCAAAATGTAATTGTTCAACAATAATTTTAATGGTACTTGGTATAAAAGGCCAAATTAACTGGACTGCAAGGTATCCTGATTTAAATCTACTGGGTTTTAATGTGTAAAAATCATAAACCAATTGAAATTAAGATATTATAATTATTACATAATTACTACGCTAATACTCTACCAATTTAACATCTAATCGAAAGGTTGTGAGTTCGATCTCCATCCGAGTTGAATTTTTAAACATTTATTTCAAAATAGAGCAATGGCGTAGTATTTATTTTATAATTATAATATTTTAATTTCAATTAGGCTCCATTTAAAAACTTAAATGGAAAATAATTATTATTTATAATATTTGTATGAAATAATTGGTTTATGCGGAGCCAATAAATAACGCCAAGCAGCTACTTGATTGTAGCTTGACGTAGAATTGCGAATATTAAATTGCACATTTAAAAGAATGATAAACTGCCAAATCTATTATCATTTTTATTCCGTTGCACCATCGCTTATTTTAAGAACTTGATAATGTAATATTATTTTGGTTACAATGGTTTTTTAAACTCTTTTTGTTACAAGTGTTTTTTATTTAAATTTTGATAAACGAGAAGTTTTGCTAAATAATATTTGATTTTCGATTATCACGGAAACACAACAATAAAAGAAAAAAAAAAGATTTTCTGTTTATAAATAAAAAAACATACGTTTATTTTTTTGCCTAAAGTTAGGAAACGCCCTGTATAATAATAATGTACAATAACCACAATTTGTTTAGGATACTCAAATGATGGTTCCGAGAAATGCATACGTTTTGGGAAACTGTTCAACTGAAGAGCAACACATCAGGCTAACATGGAATTCCACAATTGATAAAATTAATAATTCAATTTATTTTGTTATTAAAATGAACAACGAAGGAGGAAGATTTATTCGATTAGCACAAGTTACATTATATGATCCAAAAAATAAAGGTAAAATATTAAAATTCTTATGTTAGATTGTAACGAGTTGCAGACTCTAGTAATAATTAATTTTGACATTAGTTATTTTGTATATGTAAACGCTATTTAAGAAAACTTTATGAAAACCACGTAAATTTGTGTTTACTCGTTAGTAAGTGTTATTTCGATACGACGGTGTTAAATTGATTTTTACCTGTTTGCAACCAGTAAACAACATGACAATATTAAAAAAATAATAAAAACAAATTACAAAATGCAACAGTTAATTTACAAGTATTGAATATATAAAATATATTACTTTATAAGCAAGGTAAAAGTTTCTCTCTTTGCCAGTCATATCTTTGTATCGCAGTAAAAATCTATTTACCTGGATAACATTGTAATAGTATTTTACAATACTAGCCAGGTAAATGGGTCTTTACTGGCCATACGAGGAGATAACTGGAAAAGAACAGTTTTAGAGCGTGTTTTAAGTTGCCTAGCGCCGCGCATCTAATCAATCAAAACGCGTTAATTCATCGGGCATGTCATCCCACCGCGCGCCGTTCTAATACGGGTATACAAGGTTTTAAATCGCTGTTTGTTTTTTTGTTGTTGCTATTAATGCATTGCCGATCAATGCCTTTTTATTTTCAGACACTTTCAATGATTTCATATAAAATTCTAGATTTGAAGAACGTTTCGGAAAACAAACCTTTACTACAATATAATTTATTATAATATAATTAAAATAATTGAATTTTTATTGCAGCAATGTTAATATTGGAGAGGGAATTGGATATGTTTGACGAAGACGCGTATTTTGGAGATATTACTTTTGGCCATGGAATCACGCTGCAGTTCTTAAATTCTGAATTTAATTATTCTGAATTATATGACTCTGGTAAGAATTTAATATCTATACGTATTATTATGCCCGTTTTTCACCAAAGCGAATGTTTAACAAACAGTTTTCTTTTTAATCCCGGAATGAATTTTGCTGTTTTTCTACCATTTTGGTTAGTGCCATAAGAAGCTGTCTTCTACGACAACGATTTTTTATATTAAGTTGTGATTTATTTTTAATCAATGGCCAAAGCAAAAGAAGGGAAATATTGAGTATACTACAATGGAAAAATAATAACATAAAATAATTATTGAATGATCAACAATGTTGCATTGTTAATTAAGTTTCTAACCTAAAAAACGACAAAAATGCAATTTTGATAAAGGATTGTCTGGCAATAACACTGAACTAATTAGCTTAATTTACTTACTTATCTGTATTTGATAAAACTAGATATCAATAAAGACAAACACAATTGATGCATAGAAACGCATCAAATATAAATCACGTGTTTTAAGCAAAAGGACATAAAACCATACAAAATTGTTTTCTTTTGATATACCGACTCGATTGGAGAGGACTAGGACAAAACTGTTTTCTAAATTATTTATTTATTACAAAACAATTCTCTTTTTATTGAGAATTTTGTTTGATTCTTGTTTTGTCGCAGTATCATGATAAATGAAAATTAAAAACGCTTTTAATTTAATTCTTTTTGCAGATGCTCCAACAGCATTAGACGCAAATGCACTGGCTGTGCAAGTAGCATCAGGATCTCTTTGCATATTGATTGTATTAATAGGAATCAGCATCTTCAGTTATAGGAGATACAGAAGCAAAACAAGGATTTTTAAAGTATCTCTGGAAAAATAACTTTTTGCATATAAATCTATTTTGGTTATGCAATATTATAGACTTTATTAATGTTAATTATAAATGAAAAACCAAAGAAAATATATAAATTGCAGATTGCTTTTTTTATCTCAAAATTTCATGTAGAAACTCAACATAAATTTCCAAAAGTACTAACATTCAATTTTTTTAAATATTTTCATATTGCTATAGTAATATTTTGCGTTGGAAAGAGTTGTCTGCAAAATGTTAATTGTACATTTTATACAATATTAGACGTAATTGTAAATATGCTTGAAAATAATTCTTTTTAGTTAAGTTAAAATAAGTATTTTATAAATCTGACTACATATTTTTAACACAACTTAAATGTAAAATGGTACCTAAATTAATGTATAAATATAAACATAAGATTTTTATATAAAATAAATAATTGGTTTTGTTACAATATAAACATGTATGCATTTGTTTTAAATTTATTAAAAGAAATATATAATTGCTTTATTTCATAATACTAAAATTAAAGCTTAAAGATAACACGTGGAAAAATTAATTAAATAATTTGATGTGCATTAATTAATTAATTAATTTTTCTACAGTGTTCAATATTTTTTGGCCTTCTATGACATAAAAAATGTAATACATTTTTTTTAGAATTGGGTACACCATAATAATTAATAATATTTAAAAATTGCAGATAATTTATCATTTGCAATATTCGGACAAATTTTTAGTTTCAAAGTTAATTTTTTAGATTCAACTTTGAATAATCATATTGCGCTTAAAAATCTTTAAAAATATTTCAACTTGATAAAAATTTCCTTAGAATTTTAATACCGTTAATTTTTACTGATATTTTGTGTCAAAAAATAAAAAAAATATATTTTGCATTAAATACTTTTCACATGGCTGGTTTTACGTATTTTTAAAATGTACTGGAGTTTTATTTGAGTAAGGGCATTTATATAATAAAAAAAAACAATCAATAGATCAAATTAATAAGAACATATCATTAAATCAAACATTAAAAACAACAAGAAAAGGGTGATTCTATAAAAAATTGTTGGCTATAATATAAATATAATACTAATGTTAGTTTAAATTTTGGAAATATTATAGAGTGTGAATGATATGGTTTCTTTTGATATAGCTGCAAGTATTAGAGGTATAAAAAAACTCTTAGAAAAGCAAATAATGTTAAACCCTATGTATATAAAAACAATTTTATTTGCTGTATGCGCATATTTTATCTCTGGCAATAACTTTGAGAAGAACGTTAAACGGCTGTTTTTACATGACCAATTTCATGTTGTTTAACAAATCGCTAAAACAAATATTTTGCATAAAATTTAAGCAATAATCTCAACTTAGTTTCAAAATTTTAAACATTTTTGCCTAAAATATTATATTTTTATATTCAAATGGATGAACCTTGCATTATATTTGTAGTCACAATCAAATTAACGTAT
>JARJEC010092999.1:0-13560 GCA_030264575.1 Tachinus sp. AB-2021 | reverse complement strand
GGTCTAGCTCAAAGAACTTTTAAATTTTTGAGCTTTCAGCGTTTAAAATTTTTAATCAAGGTTATTATTGCGTTACTGTAAAACATAAACATACAATGAATAAAAATCAATTTTTTTATCATAAAAAATCAATAATATAATATATAAAATGCTTTATTTTAGTTAAAATAGTTTGGAATAGTACCAGTTTATCTCAATATTTGTCAAAAAAAATCAACAATAAAATAAATTGAAAATAATAGCTTTTTTTTCTCTCTCGTAAAATTATATATTTGATTTATCATTCTTATTTTCAATTATAAAATTTGATGATTTTTACTATTTTATTATTTCTGCAGTATGAAATTAAAGAACACCTTCAAAAACTTTAAAAAAATTTAAACCTCAAAGTATTTGCATGCTATGAACTACTCACAAATAAATGTAAATGTAAGAAAAAAATATATGTCTAAAATGTATTCTAAGAACCTCTGTACAGATATTTTATAATCTTTTCTTCAGATGTTCTTAAAGATGTATACAGCTATTTTCAAAGATTTAATAATAACGTTTTTATAAGAATCAATTAACTTTATTTCTTATAATATTAACTTTCGCATAATTCAATTTCCATATCAATTATCCGATTACATTGTGCAAATGTGTTTGGGCGGATTAAACCTAATATCCTTGGGTCCCCTTCCGCACTACGCATATGATTTACGACTGTATTAATCAAATTGTCAAGTGAAATCCGGCGACGGAGCTGAGTGGCTTTGGCATAAGTGAATAAACCCTCCGTGAAAGGGCATAAAACGCGCTCCGTCGACTTTGTTAAAAGGCGGAGACCTTTCAATGCCTCCCCTTTAGCGCAACTACGAAATGTTATCCAAATGTCACAATCTTAAAAATATAGCTCCGGATTTATGTCTTCATCTAGGTTATAATAACTGGAATAAATCTTTCGGTTCTGAAAAAAAAGAACTTGAGGAAATTGGATATCGCCATGACTTATAGGGGACGCATAAAGCTCTGCCCGGATTATGCATGCTTCGAGGAATGATATATAAGGAAAATAATAAAATGTAGCATGAGTCGTATGTAGGGGATGAATTATATCAAGTTATCTTTTGATTTACTAGGATAATTTAATATAACTTAACTTATTTCTTATTTTTAGTAAAATATGTTAAATAATATAGTAATATAATAAATATTGTTTTATTAAAAAGTATTTCTTGAAAGGTAACAAAAAAAATATAACAAACATATTATTTTATGAAAAATATATTATTTTGTTCGAAATTGCAAAAAGATTAGAATTGTTATATTAAAATTAATATTAAATATAATTAATTTATTGACAGAAAAACCATCGTCAATAGCCCTTTCTTTGTTTTATTGTGTAAATAAATATAATAAAACAATTTACTATGTTTTTATCACAATTTGTTCTTTCAAATTCATGACTAGTTTAGGCTCCACTTATATCACTTGTATCATATATAGAACAGAAACTAGTATGAATTTGAAAGAATAAATTTTGTTAAAATTATAGTAAATTGTTATATTTTATTCATAAAATTAATATTATTTAATTAAACTGTTATTATTTTTGTTTTAATGAGCCAGATTTCACTTTTTTGTTAGCACATTATCTATGTTAATGAATTTCTGGTACATTTGTTTGATATACGACAAAAAACAAAAATTCTCATACACTTATGTAATTATTTTAATTGGCCGCATTAAAATCAACCCGAAACAAACACGCCCAGGCAGAAAAAAATATACATGTTTATTCAAATCCCAACCAAGACTCGGCATTTTCGGCGTAATTATTTTTGAATTTACGACCGCCGGAGAGCGATAATTTGCAACCTGGTCAGAATTTATATTGTACTGTTTATAGATGTTGCTTGTATTTATTAAGCCTGTATAGGTAGGATTTAATAGCCATACACACGATACAGCCATAAATTATTTACATTTTTTTTCGCTTTATTAAAAAAAAAAAATGAAATAGTGTAGAGAAAAATGAGAACCATTTATTCAAGTCAAGGATTTACGTGATTTAAGCGGAAAATGGAAATGTGTTGGAATTCATAAAAATTTTAAATTAATGAAAAATAAGTTCGATTAAAAAGCAAATTATTTAATTATCTTAATTATAATTCGTTTAACAGTCAAGTTTGCTTTCTTTAGAAATACAATTCATTTTATAAAAATATTTATTAAAATCTACTTAATTATATCACAGCTGTTTTGTTCAACGTGTACGATATCACGTGAAAGTTGATTTGTCATTTAATTAAGTTTATTTAAATCTCTTCTCACCATTCCCCTGAGGAACAAAACAGTTAACACGCAAAAAACAATAAAATTATATTTTAATGTAAATAATATTTATAGAATATTGGACAATAGTTTTTGATGAACATATTGCGACAACCAACAAATTAAATATGTCAATTTCTTCACCAACTATTCTTTTAGTAAACCTGCAATAAAGTGGATCCTTTTGATTGTTACAAAACTTGTTTTATTCCGTGATTTTAAACAAAAATTAGATAAAATGATTATTTTGTTAACAAATAGTCAATTTATCTACAGATTTTTTTGACCAATTAATTCCCAGAATAAAGCAATATTTTGGTTTTAGCTTTTTTTAGAATATTTTGGTTAAACGGCAACAAAAGTTTTAAAATATTAAATAAATAAAACAACTTTTTATACATATTCCTATCACAAATAATATTGTTATGTTTATCAACGTATAATGATGAAAAGGTATTGGTCACGATCTATAAAATTATTCGCGACAAGATTATATAAAAATTTAGAATGTATTATCAAGTTTGGTATGTTAGTTCATGGAATTCAAAAACTCCTTAATGGAGAAGTGAAGAAAAATAAACAAACTATACAAAAAATAAACGAAAATGACAAAATAAATTTAAAATAATAAATCAAACAAAAAATAAAACAAAATTTGATAAAAATTCTTCTTGTCAAAAGTCCGAAATCAAAGTTTGCATTAACTGAAATTGAACTATCAATAATGTGACAAGTCAACAACTTTAAAACATTAATTATAATATACCAACATTTTTATATATAAAATCATGATAACCAAATTGCTTGTCATGAGTTTTAAATGTATGGCACATAATAAGTTAACTGAAATTGAAAAAAAAAGGTGTTCCAATATTGTGATGGGAAACTGGAATAGTGTAGCAAGAATAAATAATCAAATATGGACTTGGATAAGGACATAAATGATTCTTTGTGTCTGCAAAAAAGATTGATTGCAATCCGTGGTTTAAAAACCACAAAAGGAGACAATACTTGATATGCACCTGAAGACGGGATACAGAAAGCAAATATATTAAAGTGAGGTAAATAAGTGAAAGTTGGATATAAAGTTACAATAGCAAGAAAACCGTCATAAGATAGGTATACTAAAGGCAACATAAGATGGAGTAAAAAAGAGAATCAAAATGAAAACAAAACAAAAATAAAAAATTTCCAAAAAAAACAAAGAATACCAAACTGACTATGCATATCAAGTTACAGAAATTGTAAGAATTAAAATTTAAAAAAACATTTACGAGAACAATTGTACCGAATAAAATTGCAGTGAAAAGGAGGAGAAAAAGCTTTTCTTAATGAAAGCAGAATAACATAATTAATATAACTATCTCAAGAGTGGCGGATATTAAAACTTTCTAGGTCAGAATATATTTGGCAACTAAGAGACACAAAGAAATAATCAAGACTTGAGAATTTCACTTTAAAAGTAAAACTTTAAAATATAGTGCTTTCAAAAAGACCTATCTGTTGAAATTACATAAAGTTTTTATGAAAGATACGGCGAGGAAGAAGTGACCCTGAAGCCAATGCATATGAATCAATTTAAAGATGAAAGAAAAAACAATGCAGAACTACTAAGTAGAATGTTGTCTGTATAAATAGAAGATAGTATAAAAGTAAAGGTGGATCCGGTTGGTCTGTTTGACACACTTCGCTTGACCCGATTTTATATAATTTTGAATTATATTTTCGTATTTCGCGGGTTTTGACACTGACTTAACACGCGCCATCTATTGGTATTTTATTTTCTCGTAAAGGGAGACAAGTAATATTTTGTATCTTTTTTGCATTTTGGATTTTTTTAATGAAACAAAAACCGAAATTTGCAGATTTTATATGATAAATTTTGTTATAAATTACATAGGTTTCTTATAAATTGACAAAATTGTTTTTTTTTGACATTTATAATGCGTTTGATAAGCTAGGTATTAAAATATCGATCTAAAACTAATTTAATTTTATTTTTAGAGTTAAATTACTATAGAACTGAGCAACTACCTTTCTTCATTATATAAAAAATGATTGATATTTTGTTTAAATCAAGGCTCTTTATGACGATTTTTGAAGAAAAATTTACCATCACGTAATGTCTTAACCAACTTAACCAATCGAAACGAATTGTTGGGCGGCATAACTAGAGCGTACTTCTAACATATTCCCCAAATTTCAAAATAATATTTTCAAACATACATACGGAAATTTTTCTAAAAATCACTTTATTAGACTTAGGACCTCCAAAACGTATATTTCCGTTGAAATCTCAATTTAAAATTTTTGGTATGAATTAAATACTTTTCTCTGTATAGAGGGGATAGTGAAAATATAAAAGCTGGAAAGGCTTCTTAATGAATGAAATATCATTGTGAGTCTAAATTAGACAACCAGCATTTTTTTATAAAATAATGCCATCTGTATGCAGATTTAAATTTTCAATTTGTTAACATCATTGATAAAGATGAGAAAGAAACATTTTAAATCCATGTAAAAAATATTTAGTTTATACAATAGATAAGTAAAACAATAGTTATTTGTATATCAATATTAAATACTGTCACTTTTGGGAAGAGTCCGAAAGAAAAGTGTCTTGCAGTACGGAAGTAAGTGTCAGCTTCAATTACAAAAATTGCAAAAGCCAACTTTCTGGCTAAAACGTTCACTTTCAGATATAGCCGCTTAAAAAACATATTTATCTTAAATTTTCTGGAGGTTTCGTATTATTTTCAGAATGAATTGTTTCAAAATGTAATTTATTACGGTTAATTTTTTTTATTGAAAAATATATTGCTTAATTTTAAAAATTTAACAGGAATTAAAAAAAATGTTTGGTATCTATTCCTTTAAACACATACATATAAAGTAGTATTTTAAGAATATTTTGATATTTGTTTGTAAATTTATTCCTTAATTTTGTTTTATGTCAGAATTCAATGTTTGATTTACTAAGTAAAAATGATAATCGAATGGAAAATTAAACAATAAAATAATGAATAAACAAAAAAGAAAATGTAAAAAATACTAAAAATTAATAAAACAGAATTATTAGAAAATAAAAATAAAATACCAAATTAAACAAAATTTAATTAAGGTAAATAAAAAGTAAATAAAACAAAAAAATATTTATTAAAACAAATAAAATCATACAATAGATAAACTAAAATTAAACTAAAATTTAAAATCAAACAAAATAATTATACTATACTAAAGACACAAAAATAGAATAAATGAATACATGCAAAATATACAAAAACAATATATAAAAGTAAAACATAAAGAATAAAAAAATAATAACAAAGAAATAAAAAATATTGAAAACTTGAAAAATTATTGTAAAATAGATAACGATAAAAATTGGCATAATTAAATTTAACAAATAATGCTAAATTTAAACAAAAGTAGTTGATTATAAAAAACTGTAAAAAATTGTGGCCACTAAACAAAAAACAATTCAATTAAAAACAAACGTAAAGTAAATGTAAAACAACAAAATAATCAAAATAACTAAATGAATGAAAAAGAAAAAAATAAATCCAAATTAAAGAATAAATAATTACGAATAAATAAAATACAACAATTTAAATTAAAAATAAATTAGTCAATTGAGAATTATCAAAAAATTTTAGTCAATAATAAACAAAAATTAACGAATTAAATAAAATCTATTAAAATAATTAAATTAAGTAAAGAATAGACTAGAATTAAATAAAAATAACACAAACATTTATAAAAATAACGAATAAAATAATTAAATAAAGATTTAAAGTAAGATGATGAAACAAAAAGAAAATGTAAAATTAAATTAAAAATATGAAAACAAAACTAACTCTAAAAAAACTGAAAAAAGGTAAAGAAAATAATGACCTATTAAAAGTGCATACTCGCACAATTTGTAGTCTTTTAAAAATGTTATAATCAATTTTTCAAAAATAAATAAAACCTTCAGATGCAGATAAAAGTATTTATAGTTGTTCTCATGCAAGTAAGATTGTTGTAATTATTACACGATTTTTCTACCGTCGGTATCCTTTTGCATTGAATGATTAGTATGGCAAACAGTTTTTAAACCGTCTGCAGTCAAACACATGCGTTTGTTTTATTCAATAAAAAAAGGCTTCGCCGAAAAGGATGGAATAGGTACCCTAGTAATTAGCACCTATGTAAGAAATTCCATAACCAGCTGCGCCTGATTCTACTAAGGTTATATGAGTTTATGGCTACTCAGCTGTTGTTTGAAAACGCTTCGAAGATGTTGTCCTGCATATCAGACAAACGCGATAAGTCTAAAAGAAAAGACGTGTTCTTATTCGACTGTTTTATATAGAAGTATTTATTTTCAAGTGCAAGTGTTCTCTTTTTGTGCGATGATATAAAGATATCCTTTATGTTAAGACAAAGTGACTTAGTTTATTCAGGCCCATAAAATGGGCCGCGGACGTGAGAAGAGTTACATTAAAAAATACAGCCATCAATGTCACTGTTGTGTCTATCCAATGCAATTATCCCGCAACATGTGGTGCGGAGTGTCGCGTTTATACTATTATTTTGCTTTGAATTACAACTAAAAACTAAATGTGTTTTTGGATATATTTTGTGTTGCGTTAGTGCCAGTGTGTGGATTGTAGTCCCCCAGTTACTGGGAAACAGGAATCCTGCCAGCATTATCCAGATACTACATCACTGTGACAGGTTTGCTAGCGTCGGGCCAATGAGCAACTTTGAAACCTGTATTGACCGCCATGAACCGGCGGCATCGGCCCGGGCATTTCGCTGCTCGCACCCTCTGCAAAACTGTACCCACGCACATCTACCCAACTTTGCTTTAAATTATACAAAGGGATTTATATGCCTCGCTAGCTGGGGTAAAGTTGGAGCTTGGCTTTTATACTGTTTGGCTTTAGTCATCGCGGATTACACAAACCCAGTTTATTTAACACAAATTTCATTAACTTTAATCACATGCCTTTGAACACGTTCAACACTACAAATATAACATTAATGTAGTACATGGAACTTAGTAATTTAATACAAATTTAGGATAATAATTTTCCAAAATAAAAATTAATAACACAGAACAAAGTTACAGATTCTTTTTGGTTTAAATTAATCGCGTTACCTAAATTACATTTCATAAAAAAAACAAAGATGGGGTAATATTTTGTAACAATTTTTAAACTTTGTTTCTACATTTTTGACAATTTGTCAAAGTTTTGCTCAAATTTCATAAATATTTTTGAAGTTTCTCAATAGTTTGAATACGCAAAGATTTATGTATGATTTCGGAATATGTATATTGCAATATGTAGCAACAATTTCCAAATTTTATTAATATTTTTGAAATTTTTCTACTATTTAATGCTTTTCCGTACAAATCTCTTTGATCTTACAAAGATAGTTTATGTTTTTTCAAAATTTGAAACATATCTCGACATTGATAATAATGTGAATTTATTTTTACAGTGTACATAAATAATATATTTATTGGCCAAATAATTCCATTTTAGTGACCTATCATAAAATATTATTATATAAAGTTATTCTCAAGATATTCTAATTTTTGTTTTGTTTTCCTTATGCTATTTATAAACTATTTTTTATACTTGAACAGTATTAGCAAGTATTTAAAAAAAATTGAGTGTGCTTGGAACATACACAGTAGAAGTAAAACCTTTAATTTTAATGTCATATATTTTTATTTATACACAGCCACCCTGCTACTCATTACACTACGCGCTACGGATACACAAGCCAGTGCATTCATGGAATGCACACAATTAATTTCCATTTTCTCACTGCCTGTATCCCTATCCTCTCCCCTCAATTTGTTTACATTTTATCTCCCTACTTTTTTGGACTCAAACCTCAATATAAAAAATTTCACTTCATAAATTGTCTAATCTGATTAAATAGTTATTTTTTACATGTAAAAAATCATTGCAAATATGTTATACAGATTTTCTACCAAAACAGGACTTGTGGTGATGATATATCACAAGTAGTATTTTGCTTTTAAAAAAGAATTAAGAAAATTTTTGTAAATTTAATATTTTGCTCAAATGCGATTTAAATTGCTTTTTACAGACCTTTCATTACCTTTTGAAAAAAAGAGTACTTTAATAAGTCAAAAATATTTATTATGAAGTCATGGCCATAATATTACCCAAACTTTTGCAAAATATTTTGAAAAATCGTTTAAAACGATTCATAACAAAATATAGTTTTTTATTATATTAAATTTTTATTTATATTAAAATTTTATATTTATAAAAGTTAAATAATTATAATTGTTGCAAAAAAAGTTGTATACAATTCAAACCATATAGTTGTAAACTTTGTAAACATTTTAAATCATTTTGCAATAGTTTGCTTTATTTGACACCATTTTGCTGTCAATACTTTATTAATACTTCTTAAATTTCTGAAACAACTACACATTTTATAACAGTTTTAATACGTTTTCAACATTTTATAGTTAATAAAATTTTGTAATATATTTCGACATTTTTTAAGTATTTTCATAATTTTACTTGCATTTACACATTTTGCAAATAGACATCATTTCAATATTTTATAACTCCATAAACATCTCTTTCACATCATATAATTGATAAATAAATAACTCAAAATTGATTTTTATTATAGATACTTATATAATAATATAATATGATTATTACTTATATCCTTTTTGCGTATAATTATTTTATATTATCTATGTTTTCTAAATATTTTTCAACATTTTTGAGAATTTCTCAACATCAGTTAATACTTTTGACAACATTTATTCTAAATAATTTTTATTGCTTTTACACATTTTGCAATTTTGCAATGATTTTCTGGCATTTTTCAATAATTTACAATAATTATACATTTGTAAAAAATAATTTTAAAAATGATATATAATATATCTCAATATTTTACATTTCTTTAAATCTTATAACATATCTTTCAATGTTCATTCTGAATACTATAAAAATTTAAACTCTAGAAATATATTAAGAAAAGTAATTTATTTAATTTATCTTATTTGCAAACCAAATATATTTTGACATCTATATGTCATTATATATTTGTGGAGCTTTAATTTTTATAATTTTCAGAATGAACATTATACAATTCAACCAAATAATGATTTCATATTCAATATTGGAAATATCTTTCAATGTTTCATAAAATTTCTTAATCTTTCATTTTAACATTTGCAATATAATACTACTTAACATTTTTGGAAGTTAGTATAAACATTTTATTCGTGTTTAAAATATTTTACATTGTGTTGCAAACAGTTGGCAACATTGCTAGACATTTTCTATCATTTTGTTGATAGTTTGTAAAATTTTATAATATATAAAGTCGTTTACAAAGTCCATGCCAAATATTGGTATAAGACAGCTCGGTTAATTCTAAACTGTTTACCTTAAATAAACATTTCCAAGTTGGTCTTGTTTAGAAGTTACAAACTTATAAAAAAAAATTTGTGTCATACATTTATTTATAACTGAGGAGAATGCAGATATATTGTTTGTGTATGTGTATATTGGTTTTTTCAATAGAAACCAGAACCAGAGAAGCAGCTGAAGAATACAGGTTAGTAATGCCGCATAATAATTTTGTTGCTGTTTACTTCAACAACGTGCTTAAAATTTTAAATTCTTTGCGATTGTCGTGCGGAAAAACAAGAGCGTTTTGGTTAAATAAACATTTTCTAAGTAGGTCAATAAATACCAATAGTATGTCCCCCAAGGTTAGATTGTTATAAAGACACATGAAGGAATTTGTAGTAATCGTTTAGTCACAATCTAATTATAGTAAAATATACATCAAGTTGTTTTCTTTTTTAATTAATGTCTTTGTCTATTCAAGTCCTCTTGCAGTTCCATTCAGTACTTCTTCTTTTTCCATTTGTTTTCTCTCATCTCAATATATTTTCTTAGTATATGTTCTAAAGTTTCTACTGCGTCCTCACACTTTTTCCTGTTCGTTCATTCCATTTGCTGTTAGTTTTTAAATTTTGTTGTTGGTATATCCGTTTCTATTGTAATGTCTCTCTGTATTGTTTCCCATTTGCATTTCATTTTATTTTTCAAGCATTTTTTGTAAAATTACACATTTATTTTTTTTAGTTTTTCTTCATACTTTATTGTTTTTTATGTGCATTTACTCTTAATTTGCAATTTATTAATTTCTTCAAGCTCTATATAAACTGGCGCTTCTTTATTTAGCCTTAGTACCCATTTTCAGTATTTTGTTTATACTAATTCTATCTTTTTCTCTTCTTTCCATCCGCAAATGTCTGTCCCATATAATAACACACTTCTTACAAAGTTATCACACAACATATCCTTTATTTATTTTCTTCAAACTTTCTTTTGCTTAATCTCCATACTTGTCCTAATTTGCTTTTTTTGCTTTTATATGCACATTTTCAATAGTATTAATAAACTTATTACATAATCTAAAAAATAATTTCTTATTTCCTTAAGGTCTTTACCTTCTTATTTCCGATTAACTTTTTTTGCCTCCCTCCTTTAATAAGCATAATTATTTTTCCTTTTTACTATTTGCTTTTAACCATTCTTAAAAAATATTTTCACTATGTCATCGGCATATGCCAATGACTACACTTTAATTTTGTCCATTAGTATTCTTCCTGCCTGCCACAAACAAGATGGAATTCACTGGGCATCGCTGCCTGATTTTTTTTGTTGTTCAAAATTTCTCATTATTTTCTCTGTTCACCCACACTCTGCTTTAGTCTATATACTTTTTTATCAGTTGTTTGTTTATTTCTTTCTTTCTCAAGTATTTTACTAGTTTCTCTCGATTGATACTGTCAAAGAGTAACGCATATAATTTTTCTTTTTTATTGATATATGACTATCATGTGATGAAGTTCATACCTACACGTTATCCGTGGTACCTCTTTCTTTTCTAAAACCGGCTTGACCGTCCGGCAGTGCCACTTTACTCAATTTATCGTTTAGATTTTCTTCTAGTATGATTGGATATATTTTGTATGCTGTACACGGTAGCGCAATTCTTCTACAGTTTCCAACTTTTTAATTCATTTTTGTGTATTAGGCACACAAAACCCTCTCTTTACTGACTTGGAAAACCTGCACATTCCATATATTATTTAGGAAAATCTCTCAATCATATCTCATACTATTCGTCTAATACTATACATCTAAGCTTCATTTTATTTTTTATCCACTCCGGGAGTTTTAGATTTTTTTATATTTTTAATAAGTTTTGGAAATATCTCTTGAGATTTATACTGTGGAGGACTCTATGATTATCGCTGGCTTTGTTTTCATTCTTTCCAACTTTTCTGTTTTGCCAAATAATGATGAACAATGTTTTCTCTATTGCTTTAATGAAATATGCACGTTTCATATTTTTTCTCTTTTCTATGTTTAAAAACTTTTATACTTTAACTACTGATGTTATATAACACATCTCATTTGTTTTTTTTGCTACAATTTACAATCTTTGCATTTTGCTTTGTTTCTTTTTTTGTGAAATTAGGTACTACTATGAAGCAGTTTATATAGCATATAAAAATCACCACTATTTAACAGTTACTTGTAAAAATTCAGGATGTAGCTAACCAAATAAGAAATTATCTAAATTTTTGAGTTCGTCCAAGTGATGTTTGCATTTAATTATTTGGTTTATTTTTGTTTTAATGCGATGCGGATATCACTTAAGTGCACTGATGAGCTCTATGGGTTGAGATAATTGTTTGCATTTATTGTTGGAGCTTGTAGTAATTTTGAATCTGAATAATTGATTTTACTTTTTTACTCAATGTTTTAAGTTTTAATTGCCAGGTTTGCAACAAATTTTGAGTCCAACATTTTGCTTACATTTTACAAATTTCACGTATTTTTATAAACATTTTGCAAGTTTTGAAACATTTTCAAAATACTTCAAAACATTTCTTGATATATTGTCATATTTAGAAAATATTTTAATGAATTTCATTCTCTATATTTTATAAATCAATCAATATTTGGAAACATTTTGGTCATTTTGACACATTTTGTTTTAGTTATCATTTAACTTTAGTTTATGAATTTGAAACTAAAAGAATTTCTGAAGCCACTTTTATATTTTATATGAAACGTTCCAAGAATATGAAAATTTTCTTAAAACTTTGAATCAAATTATAACTGTTTTATATTTTTGTAAAAACAGTATTAAGCTCACTGTGTACCGCAAATTTGTGGCAATCAAAATTTGATTAAAGATTAAACATAAAATTAATTAAGATCGGAAAAATTATTTAAGGTTAGGATCGATTTTTATTATTACTATAATGATTGATCACGTTTATTTTATGATTTTGTAAGTTTACAATATAATTAGATAGGATTCATGATTAAATGAAATATGTAATTATTTACTGTATATTTATATAATTTGCATACTAAAAGGAATTCCACTGACAAAAATTGCCAATAGTAAATTTGCAAAATAGACATTAAGAAATAAATTTGTTTAATTAGAATTTAATATCTGTTTTCTCTTTAACGACTCACTCTTGTTTTATTGATCCCATTCGCCGAAAAATTAATGAATAAAATCACCATGTTAATATATTTAAATAAATAATGTATTAGGACACAAAAAGTCATGAATATGTTAAGAGAAATTGATGAATAATACATGCAACGTCGTAGAGGGGAAACAGCAAGGGTGTAGAATTGGAGCTACCCTTCATAGACTAGAAAGACAGCATCAACCTTTACATTATGTAGAGCAAAATGGAATATTTATAAACAAATGCACATTTTATTCTATTTTATTTTTAAATAGATAGCTGATTTTTTTATACTTCAAATAGAATACAGTGCATTTGAAAAGTAATAATAATAATAATTATTAATTTTGTTAGAAATTTAATTCTTAAAAACTGCTTGAACATGTTGACTGATTTTAGTAAATAGTTAGTTTTTGAGATACTTTTTATTTTAGTTTTTAGTTCGTGACATTATCAACATATTTTTAAATCGCAACTTCATTTTTTTCTTAAACAATTTAAACACTTAAAAATGTAATGTATTTTTGAAAAAAAAAACGTGATGTAATAAATAATAATAACTATAATAATAATAATAATAATAATAATAACAATAATAATAATAATAATATGTTTTTACAGTATCCGACTTTAAATACAAAATATAAATAAAGAATAAATATATATATATA